>JADRCD010225794.1:0-23203 GCA_019843815.1 Montemys delectorum
TAGTACCCTCAGAGCTCCCAGGGACACAACCACCAATCAAGGACTATACAGGGTGGGATTGAATGTACTGGCAGCAGGTGTATAGTAGAGGATTGCAAATTCGATCATCAATAGGAGTAAAGGACCTTGGCCTTGTGAAGGTTTTGTGCCCCAGTGTAAGGGAATGCCAGGACCAATAAGAGGGAGATGGTGGGATGACAGACATGGGGAAGGGGGAGGAAAAAGGGGTTTTTCTTGTTTTTGTTTGTTTGTTTGTTTGTTTGTTTTGGAGGGGAACCTGGGAAAGGGAAAATGTACATGTAAATAAAGAAAATACCTAATTAAAAAAAAAATAGGGTACAGAACTAAACAAAGAATTCTCAACTGAGGAATACTGAATGATTGAGAAGCACCTAAAGAAATGTTCAATATCCTTAGTCATCAGGGAAATGCAAATCAAAACAACCCTGAGATTCCACCTCATACTAGTCAGAAATGCTAGGATAAAAATTGAGGTGACAGCAGATGCTGGAGTGGTTGTGGAGAAAGAGCAACACTCCTTCATTATTTTTGGGATTGCAAGCTGGTAAAACCACTCTGAAAATCAGTTTGGCAGCTCCTCCAGAAATTGGACATAATACTACCAGTGGACCAAGCTATACCACTCCTGGGCATAAACCCAGAAGATGCTCCAACATGTAATAAGGACACATGCTCAACCATGTTAATAGCAGCCTTATTTATAATAGTCAGAAACTGGAAACAACCCAGAGGAGTAGATAAAGAAATTGTGGTGCATCTAAAACAATGGAGTACTACTCAGCTATTAAAAACAATGAATTTATGAAATTCTTAGTGAGATGGATGGATCTGGAGAATATCATCCTGAGTGAGGTAACCCAATCACAAATGAACACACATGGTATGCACTCTCTAATATGTGGGTATTAGCCCAGAAGATCGGAATACACAAAGTACAATCCACCAACCACAAGCAACTTAAGAAGAAGGAAGACAAAAATGTGGATATTTCATTCCTTCTTAAAAGGGAGAACAAAATACCCATGGAAGGAGTTGCAGAGACTATGTAGCAGATACTGAAGGAATGACAATCCAGCCTGGTATAGCTGTCTCCTGAGATACTCTTACTGTATCCAACTAATACAGAAGTAGAGGCTCACAGCCATCCATTGAACTGACTACAGGGTCTCCAATGAAGGAGCTAGAGAAAGGACCCAAGGAGCTGAAGGGTTTGCAGCCCCTTAGGACAAACAATAATATGAACTAACTAGTACCCTCAGAGCTCCCAGCGACTAAACCACCAACCAAAGAGTACACTTGGTGGGACTAATGGCTCCAGCAGCATATGTATAGTAGAGGATGGCCAAGTCGGTCATCAATGGGAGGAGAGGCCCTTGGTCCTGTGAATGTTCTATGCCCCCATGTAGGTGAATGCCAGGGCCAGTAAGCAGGAGAGGGTGGGGTGGTGAGCAGGGGGAGAGGGAAGGTAACAGGGGTTTGTCCTTGTTGTTGTTTTTTATTTTTATTTATTTATTTGTTTTGTTTTGTTTTGCTTTGTTTTTTTTGGAGGGGAAACTGGGAAAGGAGATATCGTATGACATGCAGATAAAGAAAATATCTAATAAAAAAAGACAAAAATATGTAACAAATAGAGTAAGTGTAAAACACAAGTAGAAGAAGTCATGGAAAGGAAAAGTTCACATGATAATGCATGTTTATAAATATTTGGGTTGACTTAATTTCCAGAGAACAGTAGAAGAAAGCAAAGCAAATCAGTGAATGTTGATATTATTCGTATGTGATATGAGGCTTCTGAGCTTATAAAAACCATTCAGTTTGTATAGTGTTACTTGTTTATATATTTTCAGGACTGGGAAGTTTGCATTCTGCAACCAATAGCTGTGCTCTTCTCTGGAGAAGACTATTTCTTATGTATGTAAAGAGAATTAATTGGAAAAAGGTCCATGGACATGAGAGAAAGGATGGGCAATTATATGTACTGAAGGTTTGAGGGAGGAAAGTGGAATTTATGTAATTATACTATAATCTCAAAAATATTTAAAAGAAAAATCTTTGTTATTTATAACTGCTGTCTTCTTAATTGCTAACATGTGACTTAAGTTTAAGCCACTTAATATGGGGAAATTAAAGCTTCTAAATATAGCAAATGGATTTTAAATGAATTTATCCAAAAGACAATGCCTTTCAGCAAACCACTTCGCAGCATTTACACAATTTCTTTCCTGATTTAGATACTTCAGGTTTATGATTCCAGGCATATTGCCTAGTAACTGGCTACACAATATAAGAGGCAAGAAGACCCATCCTTCAGAGAAGAACATATCTGAGGAACTTGAAGATCAGCCTAGAGAACACATAAAACAGTGGAAGTACAGAAATCAGATCAATAGGGCAACTGTGAAGACATCATTTGTTATTTCTGCAGATATTCCAAGCAGGATTTACTTGAGGAGATGATGGCAATATTAATAGTAGTAATATTGATGAAAATATGGAACTATAATGATGAACTCCAACATTCAATGAAGTTTGATCTAATGATGCAAGACAAAGTCATTGTTTAATAACCTCTCACATTGTGAAGTCTGCATTAACCACTTCCCAGTCTTTTACTTAATTTTATCTTTTACTTAATCTTAATGTTGACTTATTTTATAATAATTCTGACTGATTGTCAGAGTGTACCCCCAATGAAATGGGGAATCCTCTCTCAGCTTTGTTTTAAAGAAGACAAATCATCTCAGTCATTTTGAGTGATGGAATTTTTTCTGAAGACTTATTAGTGAACAATTTATATTTAAGTTATAATATTATGGGCAAAGGTCAAATTTAGTTTTAAGAGTACTAGTAAAAGCCATATATTTACTTGCTTTCAAGATCATATTGACTTTGCTGGCTTCTAAAGAAATTAGTTTTGTCATAAGATTATTGTCCTGAAGGAGATACAATGATCTTTACATTCCAACACACACATACACACACACACACACACACACACACACACACACACACACACACATACACACACACGCACACACACACCTGTACCCTTATGTTAACTGAGTTTGTAATAGTACGGACCACATTTCTCTAGAAAAATAAATGAATAGTGAGATAAGTCTGGGTTTCTCAGCCTACCAGATATCCTTTCAAATCTCTCCATTTTATTTAATTATAAGAATCTAACTTGGCCAGGTATGTCTCACAAATTATGAGGTAATATCAAGATAAGCATGTTAGAATCATTTCTTTTCTGTACTAAGGGGTCCACAGCATTCATTTCAGATCATGTACCTTGAATGCAGTAACCTTTGCTCACTTTGAGCCATTTTTCTGGGACATAGTCTAAATCATTTTTTTAAAAAGTCACAAATATGTAAATTTGAAATTTTCAACAAATAGAAAATATATGTATTCTGTATTTTCATTTTGTCATTAAAACTCTCAAGAAGAACAAAAGATAAAACTTAAAACTTTCATGGGATATTTAATTAAAATTCTCCTCTTAACATGCCAAGAATAAGGCCATTCAATCTAAGCACATGAAGTAAAATAAACATCACAAATTTTGAATGATCTATATTTTATGATAAATAATCCTCATAAATCAAATCCACAATTCACAAAACAAGTAAAAAGAGCTTTTATATACACACAAATTCACAGAGACACTATATGTATCGCTATATAAAATATATTTGTTATCTACATATATTACATAAATATTTATATAGGATATATATACTTATATATTTTTATGTTCATTTATATTTTATATATATTTTACATAAGTGCATATCTAGTTACATATAATATATAAATACATGTATAAATATATATATAGTTTATTTATCTAATTATATATGAACAAATATAGAAGTAATATAATGATTATATATAATATTTTAAATAATCCCTGGGAGCACAGAGGGTACTAGTTAGTTCCTATTGTTGTTTGTCCTAAGGACTTGCAAGTCCTTCAGCTCCTAGAGTCTTTTACCTAGCTCCTTCATTGGGGACCATGTGTTCAGTCCAATGGATGGCTTTGAGCCTCTACTTCTGTATAAGTCAGGTACTGTCAGAGCCTCTGAGGAGACAGCTATATCAGGCTCCTGTCATCCAGCACTTACTGGCATCCACAATAGTGTCTGTGTTTGGTGATTGAATATGGGAAGGATTCCCAGGTGGAGCAGTCTCTGGATTGTCCTTCATTTACTCTCTGCTCCATAATTTGTCTCTGGAACTCCTTACATTGGAATTTTGTTCCCGCTTCTAAGAATGATCAAAGTATCCACAGTATCCACACTTGGGTCTTCCTCAATTTGAGGCGAGGCCCTTGGTCCTGTTAAGATTCTATGCCCCAGTTTAGGGAAATGTCAGGGCCAGGAAGCAGGAGAGGGTGGATTGGTGAGCAAGGGGAAGGGGAAGGGAACAGGCTTTTTTTTTTTTCCCCAGAGGGGAAACTGGGAAAGGAGATAACATTTGAAATGTAAATAAAGAAAATATCTTAAAAAAACTTGTAAAAAATATATTTTAAATAATTATATATAATTGGATAAGTATTTATAAATGTATTCATTTATATATAATACATTGATACATGCTTATTTATATTATATTCATTTCAATATTATAAATTTATTATATGATATATAGTATATGGTATATGATACATGAACATGATACTGTATATATTAAAAAATTTGATGATTCATTATATGGTATGTGGTATAGAATATATAATACAATCATACATAATTTGATATGATATAAGCATCTATATGAATATATAATATAATATGAATATAATATTTACACTATAAATATATCAATATATACTATATTTTTGACATTTCACAACATAGAATATATATTATATATGATATAATAGATATCTATTAAATGTATATAGTTATATATTTATATGTATTATTTATGATATTATTTTTATAGATATGTTATTTCTGGTACATGGTTGCATGTACATGATACATTTTACATAACAGTTAATTGCATGATCATTTATACCTAATTCAGTTTGAAGTGATGGTAGTAAAGTGTGAAAAAAAATGTCAATATTTGTGACCTAAAGAAAAGCATCTGTTAAGATTCAGAAGTTTGAAAAGGTAAGCAATCTGTACATACAAGAACAACATACAAGATGTTCTTTTAAAGTTGTGTTTAAAATAAATTGATGACTTCTTCCATTCTTTCAGGAACCTTTGCAGAAACTTTAATAAGCAACTGAACAAACACTGTGCAAACCTAAATAGTTGCTCTCAAACGTATTCACTCACAGTCATTTTGAAAGTCTTCTTTAAAATAAGTTTAACAACCTTTTTCAGTAAAAATAGGATTTTATATAGATTTTGGAGCAGACATATAAATATACTTGAATGTAATGATAAAAGTATTTATTACTATTATTGTTTTTTCTTCAATTAAATTGTCTAAAACCAGTGATCTCCTATCATTTTTATTGATAGATAACAAGAAGGTTAAATTTCAACTTTGCTTTATATTTTAGATAATTACATAGAATCTTGCTCTAATATTGGATCTTTATAGATACTGAGCTAAAGATTAAACAAATGAAGAAGGCTTTGCATTCCTTTTAGAGGACTCAATGTTCCAGTTATTTTGTGTAGCTTATGCATGTTTGAATAGGTAGCAGGTTTTCTGAGTAAAAAAAATAGTCTCTGATGTTGGCTGTTACTAAACACTGTATGTTTTAGGAATGTAAATGTTATTTGATTTACATCTCCTAGTGATTACAAGTAGTTATATAATGCCACTCATTCCTTATCTCATGTATATGTCCCACCACATCCCATAAAAAATTGATTGCTAGTTCTTAAACTATTCAACATTTAGATGTTTAAATATTTTAACATGAATAGAAATGCAAACAGATTGAAAAGATTATACAATAATTTTTATACTATTTTTTTAAAATTCAATGAGGTATAACAAAATTTCCTCTGTGTACCTGTTTGCATATGAAGAGCCAAGCAGAAATGAGAGCAGTAGAAATGATAAATTAGAAGGCTTTGGATTGTTTTGATAGATTAGAATGGTTTCCCTTTCGTTTTTTGCTTTCTGCTTCAGTATCAGGTCCTGCTGAGACTTTCTCTTTATATTCTATGTGCTGGCTAACCTTGATTGTTTGCATGGTGTTATTTGTAATCATTACAGTAACAATTATATGGTCATGTGAATAGTTGTTGTCTAGATTATGGTTCATAATGGTAAGTATGCCAACCCTTAATATAAATAAATTATTCCATAATTTCCATGGGCTGGTATCCTCAACTGAATAGAAAGGAGAGAACAAGTTGAAAGACTATAACATATGCAACACTAATTTTTGATATGTTTTATGTTTGCAGATTAAGCACTAAAAGTATGCACCATGTGTCCTGAAGTCATATAATAGGAAATGAAAACAGACACCTCTTTTGATATAATTTACCAAGAATGACTCCAAATTTTAATTATCCATTTCTTTCTCAGTATTTACTACCTGTCTATAGGTGTGTCTTATCTTTACCATGTCTCTTGTGTGTGTTTAATATAGCTGTCACTGAGGACATATAGTGTTGCCAATAACTAAAGGCTCTGCTGTGTATTTATCAAACATCATAGAAAATATGTTATGAGAAAAACAAGAAGGATTCATTTATAGAATTCTTTAACAGATTTACATGAGAAAAAGTGACATTACTTATACAAACTGAATGCATGTAGCACTCAACTTCAAAAAAAGATTATTAACCTGTTTTTTATATATGACAACAGGAAAATATATTGTATCCATAAAAATAGTGGGTATTTGTTTAGTTTATGCTTTTTTAACCTGTTGGTTATTATCAGCAAATGCTCAACACAACATATACATAAATACGTTCATTAATCTGGGTCAACTAAATGGAGGAGTACTTAGCTGAACATAAAGTCTATATTTAATTAGATTGCACAAGCTGATTACATAGGAAATACTAGACATTGTAAGTTGGTTACATTGTTTTCTTACAGGCAGATTAAATTTAAACAGGCTGAATATACAATAGAATAACAGGTTAAGTACATAGCCTTAAATATTACCTAGAAATATTTACTTGTTTGCAAGATCTGAGAAAATTGCATGCAGTCTCTTCAAAAATGAAGAGTTTTTAGAAAAATATATTACTACATGTAGGTACTGTGAAATTGTTATCTCTGTAAAGCCAAATAATATGTAATTACTCTTAATGCCTTCAGTCCTGTATACCAATGACTTCATTTAGTACTGGGGATGGAATTTACTGATAACAAAAGTAGAACTGTTATCATAGTCTCAAAAATAGTACTACTGATTTTTAAAGAATTATTTACTTATTCATTTCATGAATGTGGGCATTTCCTCTTCATGTATATTTTTATACATCAGAAGAGGACACCAGATCTCATAGGACTATTACTATATATGACAGTAAGCACCATGGGAGTTGTGGGAATCGGAACCAGGACCAGTGGAAAAGCAGACAATAGTCTCATTTGTTGAACAACTTCCACAGTCCCCCAGTATTCTTAGTCATCAGGGAAATGTAAATCAAAACAACCCTGAGATTCCACCTCACACCAGTCAGAATGGCTAAGATAAAAAACTCAGGTGATAGCAGATGCTAGAGGTTATGGAGAAACAAGAACACTCCTTCATTGCTGGTGGGAGTGCAAGCTGATATAACCACTCTGGAAATCAGTGTGGCGGGTCCTCAGAAAATTGGACAAAGTTCTACCGGAGGACCCAGCTATATCACTCCTGGGCATATACCCAGAAGATACTCCAACATTTAATAAGGACATGCTACACTATGTTCATAGCAGACTTATTTTAATAGCCCAAAGATGGAAAGAACCTAGATGCCTTTCAACAGAGGATCAGATATGGAAAATATGGTATCTAACTTTTTTGACTAGGTTGTTTTGTTTATTTAAAAGGAAAACAAACTCTAGATCATATGGTTTTTAAATTAAAAAAAATAAAAACCCCTGATAACATGCTATTTTAAGTCCCATAAACAAAACAAAAAATGACCAAATCAAAGTACAGAATAAATTGGTACCTCAGCCTGGGCCAAGGGGAGATTCAAGTAATTGATTTTTTACAGCTCAACAGCTGAGTCTTTTACACAATGGAGTACTATTCAGTTATTAAAAACAATGAATTCATGAAATTATGGGAATTTTTTATTCTTTAAAATTTTTCCAATGTTAAAAGAGTTTTATTTACACAATCATCTTTTTTTTTAACGTGCACATATTCACATCTTCTGCCATTAGCTTCTCATGTCAACATATTTAAACTGAATAGTATCTGTGAAAATACAAAGTTTGAAAAATAGTTGTAGAAGTTAGTACATTTGAACACATTTTAAATAATTTTGAATATCATTATTATTTTTAATTTTTATGATTTTAATATGCCTACGTAACTTTCCCCTCTTTGTTTATTTCTACAAACCATTTGGTATACTGCACTTTATTGTCTTTCAAACCAGAGGCTTTTCCATTGTTACTTGCATATATGTACATAGACATAAATTCCTAAATATAACCTAGCCAGGCTCTTCGCTGCTACTTGTTTATGTGTTTTCCTGGCTGTCAATACACTTTTGGGTATTAGCCCAGAATCTCAGAATACCCAAGTTACAGTTCACAAACCACATGAAACTCAAGAAGGAAGACCAAACTGTGGATACTTCGGTACTTCTTAGAAGGGTGAACAAAATACTCATGAAAGGAGTTGCAGAAACTGAAGGAATAACCATCCAGATATTTCCTCACCCGGGGATCCATCTCATATACAGTCACCTAACCCTGACACTATTGTGGATAACAACAAATGCTTGCTGATAGAAGCCTGTTATAGCTGTCTCCTGAGAGGCTCTATCAGTGCTTGACAAATAACAGAGGTTGATGCTGTCAGCCAACCATTGGATTGAGTACAGGGTAACCAATGAAGGAGCTAGAGAAAGGACCCAAGGAGCTGAAGGGGTTTGCAGCCCACAAGAGGAACATCAATATGAAATAACCAGTACCACCTAGAGCTCCCACGGACTAACCCACCAACCAAAGAGTACACATGGCGGGACTCATGGCTCCAGCTGCATATGTAGCAGAGGATGGCCTAGTTGGACATCAATGGGAGGAGAGGCCATTGTCCTGTGAAGGCTCTCTGCCCCAGTGTAGGGGAATGCCAAGACGATAGGGAGGTAGGAGTGGGTAAGTGGGTGAACAAGGGGAGTGGGGAGAAGATAGGGAGAAAATAGGGGGTTTTCCGAGGAGAAACCAGGAAAGGGAAACATTTGAAATGTAAATAAAAAAATATTAAAAAAAAAAAAAAGAAAGAAACTCCTATGGTTTTCTATAGCTTTAATTTACAAGAGATCAACTGTCCTTTATCCTAGTGTGACAATGCTAGTTTACTTACTGCAGAATGGTCATAAATAAGATCATTTACATCATTATATTTTTTTCAGTTTTTATCAGTTATTTTATTTACTTATATTTTAAATGTTATCCCCCTTCCCAGTTTTCCCTCCACAAGCCTCCTATCCCCCTCCTTCCTATGGCTCTCCTCTATGAGGGTGATCTCCCACCCACTCCTGCCTCAGCTAATGTTCCCCTATCTTGGGTCATCAAGCCTCCACAGGACCAAGGGATTCCCCTCCCAGTGATGCCAGATAGAGAATCCTCTGCTACATATCCAGCTGGAGCTCTGCTTACTTTCTGGATGGTGGCTTAGTCCCTGGGAGCTTTGGGGGAGTCTGGTTGGTTGATATTGTTGTTCTTCCTATGATACACTTTTTTTTCTACTTATGATGTACAATAAAATATTAAAACAATATTTTGAAGGTTTTATTGTCACTTTAATGTAATTTTAATATTTATATCTATACTATACATTTTAATAGTATATGCCACAGTTATTGCTTAAATTATGTTTTCAAGTATGTATTTTATACATAGATACAGTTGATATTTGTTATACATTACAAAAATATTTAAATTATTTTCAACTTCAATTTTCTTTTTAAATCTACAAACATTTGAGAGTATTATTCTAAATCTATTTGTGTAAGTTGCAACTTTTTAGTATATTTCTAATTTTGTTTAAGAATGGCATGCCAATTACTAAGAGACACTGTCAGAAAAAAAAATGAAACATTTTCTGCGAATTGTTATTTGCGTTAAAGGTGAACTTATTCCTGTATTTTTTATTGTTAGTGCAAATTCTTATATTTATAGAATGCATCATTATAGTGTATATAAATTGAACATTGATACTTAAAAATATATTTACATGTTTTATATTAATATGTTTATATAGCATTTTCTTGGACATATGATTATTTGTGTATATATTAAATTTGATTCAAAAATTCTAGGTTTAGTATGTTTTATAATTTACTCATATATCATTTTTATACTGTATCATTAGTAATGGTAAGATTTTCATTTCACTTATGCAAAACTCATGTTTTAGAAACATACTGGTTTATTTTTCAAATTCAAACTATCTAAGCATTTCATTTTTTTATATCATTAAAAGTCCTTGTTTCTTGGGCATTCATATATAAAATTCTCTCAATTCTTTTCTCTTATTTGTCATTAAGGTATGACTTTACCAATTTCTTCCTGACATTTCTCCTCATATATAGAGTACTTTCGGTCAGTTTCTGAGTAATTATGTTTCAAAAGTTGTGCAAGTAATTGCCATGTCATATATATATATACACCACAACCTCAAAACAAGTAAAGAAGCTTGCGACTCAGGAAGCCATTAACCTCTTGAAGAACTAGCTCAGCCTCCCACTATCTTGAAGGTCATGCTGATTTTATTGATCTGGTTTTCTATTTTTTTCCATTAAATTTCTTTTTAACAGCAATTGTGTTGAAGAACTATCAGGCCTCACTGACAGTTTTCCACTGCACGTCACCCATGGAGATCTTCAGTTCACTATGGTGTTTCTGTGGTTTTGGTTGCTAATGAGCTGTCTTGTTCAAGCTGATTGTCAGCTCCTAATACTATGCTGATATGGCAAGGACATCCCTAATCTTCTTACGTGTGCAGTTCCAAAGAAAAATTATCATCTTTCTAAACTTCCTCAACTGTTAATCTCTAAAGGACACAGGATGATACACTAGGCTTTTAGGGCTAGAAAATTGATTTAGACAAAGTAAAGAGTGAGAATTCTATTATACATCTCTGCTTACCTTGCTATTTTGTGAATGAGTTTATAAAAATTGTAGCAGTGGCAATAGCAATAAATGTGCTAATGTGGAAGGAAAATTTTTCATGAGATACCACACCTATGTAAAGAACTATAGACATCTAATGACTACTGGAAGAGAGATAATTAGCCACTCCCAGGGATGAGGACACTTATTGATTGTCCATTGTACAGTGGTTATCCATGAAACTGTATACAAACAAATCAGAAAGATTTTAAATATATTTTTGTATACCCATAAGTGTATATATGTATGTATCTTTGTTTCTGTGTGTCTGTTTATGTAAAACAGAAATAAAGAGAAAAAATAGGGAGAAAGGGAACATGTAGAGCAGAGATGTTTGCGAGGGACTAGAAGAAGGAGAGGAAAGTGGAAAAGCTATATAATAATATTTTAATTAAAATATTAAATTAAAAAAGAAAAAGGAACAAAAATAAGATAATTGTTTAAGAAAAATATTCTGAGTTTCTCTAAAATATTAGGTGAAAAGAGTCAACTTTTAAGTGATGTTAGTTCAATATTTATAGGATAGATAATCATTCAACATATTTGTCTTTCCTCTTAAAACTATTGTTGTTAGCAGCTGAGACTATAAGTCAGTTCTACAGTTTTTGCTTTGTAGGCATGAAGACCTAGGTTTGATTACCAGCACAGAAAAAATGGAATATTCATTAGTATTACAAGGAATCTTTCTTATAAGAAAATTTTATATCTATTCACTGTAAGTTTTTTATATCAAGACAACAAAATATTTTATGCTAAGACATGAACTGAATGTATAAAATAAAATCTACTAAATCATGTAGAAGAGCCCTACCGAATTTCTTACAGTTTTCTTGGCTTTGTTATTGAATTTTTTCAGTACTGCTGAACCATGCCTCATATATACTATCCTTATTGAGGGCTAAACCAATTAATTTTTGCTAATCATGGTTCTGTTCTGTCTAATAATAAAAAATCCATAGTTTTGGATTTACCTTGCTGTTTAGAATTAAGATACATTTATTTGAAACTGCACTGAATTCAATCTAAAGTCAATAGCATCATTTAAAAAAAAATGAAAAGAGGGGAAAGAGAAACAAGCAAGCAATCAAACAAACAAAAAAGAAAGAAAGGAAGAAAGAAAGAAAGAAAGAAAGAAAGAAAGAAAGAAAGAAAGAAAGAGGAGACTAAATAAAAAAAACATATTCTACTAAATGATAAAAATAAATATATTCTTCAATGCATCTCAATGAGTTGCTAAAAATTTAGTAGTAACAGGATGGGGAGTGGCTCTTTATATATTTCGAACTAGCTATAATTTACTCCCCAGCAAATCCTTTCAGCATTTTTAAGTTATTCTGCTTAATTTTGGATGGCTATGCTTTTTGAATAGCACATAGCTAACTAATGGAAAACTTTTGTGAATACAAGATTAAAATGAAATTTACAGTTTCTTTTAACCCAAACAGTTATAGTATTATCATCATCATCATCATCATCATCATCATCATCACCATTATTATTACTGATTCATAATTGTTGATTTTGTTTTTGCTTATTCAATTTTGTTTTGCTTGTATGTTTGAAACTTTTCACTTGACAATTCATTGTTTGATCTCATAAGTAAATAAATTAAGGGAAAATTAAAAAAAAACAATTTAAATTTGTTATAACTACTCAAGAAAGAATTTTCCTGTTTTGTATGATTAAAAAAAAAATACTGAAAACTTGAAACTCCATTGTGTATTGCCCCAATTCAACAAGTAAAATGATGCTTTTGTATAAAGAAATGAGAAAAGAAGGAGGAAAAATGAAAGAATGAAAGGTAGGAAGAGGAGGAGAGGAGAGAGGAATGAGAAGAGGGGTGGGGAGAGGCAAAGAAAGGAAACTGAAGGGAAGAAAACAAGACAGAAAGGAGAAAACCTATTGTATTAGTCAGGGTTCTCTAGGGTCACAGAACTTATGGGTAATCTCTGTATAGTGATATGCCTCAAGATCTCCACGCCAAGATTCAGGTTGGAAACTTGTATCTCTCAGCCTCGAGATTAGGACACAGGTGAGCCTTCCAATTCTGCATTGTAGTTCATTCCAGGTATAGTCAAGTTGACAACCAGGAATAGCCACTACACCAATTAAACCTCAGTGATATGACTTGCTAATTTTGAAATCTTATGCTGCTCTTCCTCAGTATACGATCTTTGCTCCTAGATGCTTCCAACCTCAAATATACCAAGGAGTGGAGATATGTTCTGATCACTTCCATATCACTATGGTAACAGCATCACTCTAAAAAATTACTTTAAAAAAAATTTATTCTTGGGTCAATGGGCTTTCTGAGACATAAATAGAGAAGAAAGGCTAATATAAATTAATAACCTGTATGTAGCCTCTCATTTGTCCATGTGAATATTTCTTACATTTTTTTATTTTAAAGTAATTACAAAATTCTATTTGTGTTATTTGATAATATCTAGATTAGATAGTTTAAATCTAGAACAATTAAATATAGTATAATATTATTTTATATCTAATATATAATTTAATACACTTAATTGAAAATGTTTAGAAATCATTGAAAACTTTTTAATATTGCTACACTGAGGAATAAACTAATTTTTTATGAGATATTATTTTCATAATAATTTTATATTAACTATTCCTGCATAATAATATGATGAAGAGATTACTGGATGAATTACTGTGGATCACATGAAATTATATGGTTAAATAAATTGAAGGAAATTGGGCAAAAGCTTTTAGCCAGACTTAACTGAATATAATAATATCAGTAAATATTTTACTCATTTTTCTTATATATATCTTGTTTTTATGTGAGTATGACAAATTATTTTTCTTTAAATATATCATTTTGTTTAAAAATATATCTAACTCAACAGTAAAGGTTTATTATAAGAGCTAATAGTTATTAATTTTCCTAAAGGAATATTTATCATGTACAAGAAAAAGTCTTGATAGATGGATCCTTTGAATTGAAGTAGCCCATAAATCCGATAAATTTGTCAGGAGTTGTTTGATAGTGTTTTTTTTATAACTGCAGGATAATAAGTTGAATAATAACAAGTAGACCAAATGCATTGTAATCACAATAGTGTTTTCATATTTAGAGAAAATTATGAAAGAGATAACTGAACTTGTTTGTTTTATATTAAATATCCTTTTTATAATTGTTAATACACCTTTAGTTGCAATTATAATGTAATTACTTCATTTTCTCCTTTACTTTCCTCTCTCTCAACCTTCCCATATAACCTTTCCTACTCTCCTCAAAATCCATAGACTTTTTTCATTGATTTTCATTGCATATATTCTATTCACCTTTCATTATAATCAAATAGAATCTGTTTATCTGTATGTTATTTGTGTGTACAGTTTTAGAGATAACAATTTGCTATTGGATAAAGAGTTGGTATATTCTTTCTCTAGTTCTTTCCTGGATATTTTCCATGCTAATGATTAGTTATTGCATAGTTCAATGCATAGATTGAGGCCTTGTGAGTTTTCTCTCATCCATTTTTGAATACCTATTTTTATTATCTTTGTTCATCTCATATTGAGGCGGTCAAGTTGTTGAGACTTGGTGTAGCATCTTACATTGCTAGGAGACAATGTCTGACAACAAAATCCCTTATTCTCTGACTCTTACAGACTTTCAGTTTCCTCTTTCGTTGTACAAGAAAGCACAATGAAAGCTTATACAGAAAGAGAAATGACCAACAGTCCTACCCTATTATGACGTCCATGAACCATAGTGACAGCCAATGATAACCTTAAAGGTACTATTGAGTCACACATACTTTAGTGATAAGTAATAATTCTTTAACTGGACTTTAGAGCTACTTGCTCAGCAATAGAAAAATAACTCTTGATACTAGAAACCTTGTCTATTCCTCAAGGATAGTGAACTCATGGATCTTGGAGGAGAAGTTATAACTATAATTTTACTAAACCAATGTTTTGTTTGTATATAACCATTAAGAGAATATTATCAGGCAAGTTAAACATGTATCTGTACAGATCTTTCACTTTTAAATACATATATTCAACATATAAAATATCTATGTACATCCATTGATTAAAAATGATATTGGATAGTGAAGACTGTGGTAGTTACCCTTGTCAAATAGATTTAAAGTGTGAATAAGAGATTTGCTACACTGTTTTGTCCTTTGACCTATAAGAAAACTGTCTTAATTGAGGTAATTGTTGTGAGAAAATCCATCACACTGAGGGCTGCAACATTTACTGGGCAGGAACACAAAAAAAAATCAACATTTATGAATTTATTTCTATCTGCTGTTTACTCTGGATTTGAGGTGACTAGGCTTGAGAAGTACCACTTTTGACTTTCTCAAAAAAATGAGAACAGAACTGTAAGATCAGTTAAATCCCTTACCAATATGTTGGGTTTGGTGAGAGTATTTTATTATAGCAATATTATAGGTTGCAAGGTCAAAAGTTGTGAGAAGTGTGAACTTATATATAAATATCCATATTTATAATTTTAGTTTCTTAAAGTTATGAAAAAGGCATTCTGAATGATATATTTAGATCTTACATGTAGTCTTTTGTTTCATAGCTGACTAAAAAAATATTAGAGACAAAATGTTTCAATTTGTTTCTTCTGATTTTTGTGTGGACAGGTACTGAATCCTGTTGAGATACACTGATTTTCTTCATTCATTATTTCAACCATTTTAAGTCTTTGTGTTTTTCTGCTATGCAAAAATTATCTCATAATTTTTCTTAACTCTCATACCTGAATAATTTATACAAAAATTTGAAGGATGCTTATGTTTTATATTTTATTCCTTTTCACTTATAATCAATAACTTTAGTTTTAGCAGTTTTCTGATTTGCAATATACTTGTCTCAAAAATTTTAGTTATATCTTTTCAATGCCAGTATGTTTAGCACAATGATAAATAAATTTTTAAATTCATATTATTACTATTGTGAAGAAAACATGATATTGATTTTATGTTCTATATTCTTTTTTTTTTTTTGTTTTTTTTTGTTTTTTTTGTTTTTTTTGTTTTTCGAGACAAGGTTTCTCTGTGTAGCCCTGGCTGCCCTGAAACTCACTCTGTAGACCAGGCTGGCCTCGAACTCAGAAATCTGCCTGCCTTTGTCTTCAGGGATTAAAGGCATACAATACCATCACCCAGCATGTTCTATATTCTGGATGAATGGTTATGATTTTAAGGTAACTTATTGGATTCCTAAGATTTGTCTCTATACAGGATGATATCATCTCTGATTACATTGTCCTATTATTCCTCATAGTTAATTTGTCATTTCATATATACAAAATACATTTAGTAAATATATGTGTGTTTTCTATATATACATATACATGTGTTTATATACATATACATATTCCAGTGAATATATTTTCTGTATAATACCTATATCTAAGTATATCTATATAGATATTGATATGTTAACTGGAATAAGCACAGGTTTCATGAGAATCATTTTAATTTTTTGTAAATGCAGATCCAAGTATATCTAAAAGTATTCCCGAGTAGATCTCATCTCTTAAAGGTTTCATCATTTCCCATATTGCTACATTGCAAACTCTGTTGCTATTGTATAGAAGTTTAAGGGACTATACAATATGTCAGCATATTTTTTCATTGTATATATTTACCACATTTTTACTATCTATTCATTGACTGAAGGATAGTTGAAGGACTTGTAGTTTATCAATGTGGGAAATGATCAATACTTTAAGAAATAAGGCCAGGCCGAGTCAGGAATATCTGTAGATTTATTTGGACCTGCATTCACAAGAAATTAAAATAGTTTTCATGAATCTTGTGTTTATTCTAGTGAAAATAATATGAAAATAAATGCTGTGCCCAACTCAGTCCTTCTGATTCATCTACCCAGATGTGTTCTTTATTCTACATGAAAGAACCATTATATGCTAGGGAAAATATAGATACATACTTATTAAAGTATTTTAAGAATTTATCATCTCTGGAATGCATCTAGTAATGAAGCAAACTACATATTTCATTGAATGTCATATTTCTTTTATTTAAATCATATAGTCAGTCATATCTGAGCACAATATGTTATATCCTGTGTGCTATCGGACATTTTCATGTACGTAGACAAGTGAGATGCCACAGATAGAGGGTGGAAGTTGGCTTCAGTTTCCCTAGTTCAAAAGTCACATATTTTTGTATTTAGCTTTTAGTATTGTTTAATAAAATTCTCTGACTGGATTACTATACCAAAGGCAGCAAAGATCTATTTGTGATTATCCAACTAATAAAGCTGTAGCATAGCAACCAAAACATAGGAAATATGGTTCCCTGCTTCTCTACATTCTACCTATCAGACCTAGAAGTGCATTTCTAATGCTATTAAATGTATAACTTTCTTTATGCTGTGGCTACAAAATCTTAGTTTTGTTTGAGGTGGAACATTGTATTTAAAGTAACTTTATGTCTGTGCTGTTTAACCTTGTTCACTCATATTTGCCTCAATATAAACTACATCTTATTTCCCATGAAGCATGAGCTGGGTTTCACATCAACCTAAAAACATATTGGTGTTGTCATGCTATTGAGTTCTCATGTGCTGCTAATTTGTATACGTGTTATATTTCTATGTCTCTAATTTAATGAAAAGGGGATGGATAACACACTCAGATTGTTTATTCACAACAAATAGAGATCAATTTTTATTGTAATTAACCACATTGATAACTCCATTATAGAGGCACTCTAATAAGAATGTAATTTACTGATTTTAGGATACTATTCTGAATTTATATTGTCTAAGAGGGAATAGAAATTTTCAAGTAGCTTTAATTTTAGTATAAATTTTTCCATAAACATGATATTGTGGATCATATATTTTCTTTATTCCATTTTGTATCTGCTAAAATACAATAATTGGAGATTAAAATTATGTTTCTGTTATACTAGGGCACTGATTGATCATGTGAGAGGGAGCAGTAACTGGGATGCTTTTAAAGAAAGGCTCTTGTTAGGAAAGACAGGGCAACTAAGGACTTAAGATTTTCATACCCATTCTACACCTACAAGGTAGGAAGAATGGTTGAAATTATGTCCAGCTCCATTAGCCAGGGATGTAATCAATAATAACTATACCATGAAGCCTTTTACTGTGCTCAGATGAGCTTTGGAATAGGTAATGACTTAAAAAAGGAAGCTCTAGGGCTCTTCCTTAAGGCAATATTGTATGCCTTTCTTCTTGGATTTGTTTATAATTTTGATAATAATTAAATGGTATATGTGGTAGTTTGTTACAGAGTTCTGAGCCAGCCTTGAAAATTGATTGAGCTCAATGATAGAGTAGCATTAATCATATGATAGCAAGCTTGTCAGAGTAGTAATGGGTAACAGTTATTTGCAATTGGCATGTGAAGTTGGAAGTGTTCTAGCATAGGCCTTCACACTGTGAAATCTGATGCCATCTCTGTGCTAAAACTCAATGAAGTATGAAGACACTTATCTGGTGCCCACAGCATATTTGATTTTTTTCACCTTAGTGTAAGTGGAAACGTCTTCTCATATTCAATCACAGAGATTTTCTGAATTCAAAGAAGATCATAGAAAAAGTTCATTCTCAGAATGATATTAAGAGAAGTTCCTGGCTCATTGCACTTTCTTAACTCACTGGCATTTTAATCACAAGGAATTTATGTTTTATGGTTTTAATGCTAAATTACATCACAATGTACAGTGAGCATATTACAAAATAACTTATTTTTATATTTCTAGAGGATGGGAAGTTCACGATGAAGTCACTTCATCTGGCACTGGTCTTAGTGCATCGTCCCATGTCAAAGGTTACCACTGGCAAATGAGGCAAGCAGTCAGATACAATTATCATTTTTGTATAAATTCACAAAAATTATTAGGCAGATGCCATATGCTTAATTTCATCTAGCTCTAATTGTGTCTCAAAAGATCTTCTCAAATATTATCCATATAAATTTGGAGATTAAGCTTCTAAAAATCATATAATCTTTTGGGTCATCCATTAAAATTGTCATAATCTGAGTGACACTTTTGGAAGAAATGAAAAGCCAAAACCTTAAAGTTATTTAGTATGTATACATTTAAATCACTTTACTAATTTAAAATAAAAACATAGAGCTGGGCAGTGGTGGCTCATGCTTTTAATCATAGCACTCGGGAGCCAGAGGCAGGCAGATTTTTGAGTTCGAGGCCAGCCTGGTTTACAGAGTGAGTTCAATGACAGTCAGGGCTACACAGAGATCTCGAAAAACAAAACAAAAACAAAAAATAAAAATAAAAACATGGTTACTAATTTCATTAGTTTTCATAGTAGTTCGCTGAATGAAATAGGATTCCACATGCAGCTTGATATATATCTTTCAACCTACCCCTGTATAAGACTTTATAAGAAAGGTAAAATTACATTATTATAATGAACTCCAAAATCCACCTTGTATAGCATATAATTAAGGAAATTATAATAAATCTCTACAATCCATTATACACATTGCAGAATAATATATGTTTTACTATTGTATCAATATAAAACCAACATATATGTGAAAAATATAATTATATAGTAATTGTAGGAGAATATTTATAATCAAATTAATCCTCAGGACAACAAATTAGCTCAGAGAAATTATTGGCATGGATATTTGGATTTTAAGTATCATTAGTTTGAAATATCCTCAGTTATTCTCTGTTAAAATGAAGAAAAACCACAAGACTACTAGCTCCATCCTATTGGATACCAAAATTAGGGGTGGAAATAAAAGTATTGGCCAAGTACTATAATTATGAAATATACTACACATTATTCTTTATCTCAAAATAAAGATACATTTTTGTAAAACTTTGATATTATGAAAATTGTTAGTAAATATTTTAATTTTATAACTTTTTAATTATCAAATTGCAAATATCCATTTTTTTCCTCTGAAGGGGGAACAATAAAACTGTCTTGTGATATTCATTCACTTAAATACTCAATTGTAATAAGATGATTATATTTAGCAAATATATTTGCTAAAGTTATGCTTAACATGATTCTTCAAATACTTTTTTATAACAAAATTAACTGGCTTAAATACACTATATGTCTAGTTTGATGGATCATTTACCCAGTGTAAACTTACACTGATTGATTTTCAGAATATGAATTTAATATATTTTTGTCTAGACTACTAGACACATTTCAATGCATATACATATACAATGTATGCATGAATATATATAACTCTTTCCTAAATATATGAATGCCACTTGTTAACTTCATATTTAGTGTATTTTTTCATGTAGAAACAACACACACACACACCATAAATTGAAATAGACCGTAAATTTGAAAGAAAGCAAGAGAGGGAGTATACGACCAATCTGTAAGGATAACTTTATCTAACATCTATGGTATCATATGGCGCAGGCATGACTTGTGAAAAGTTACAGGAGCCATGACAACAGCACATCTTGTGTCTGTGTCACACAATTCAGCAAAGTGGAGCTGAACGCGGTTTTCTCCATTGTGTTATCTTTCACTTTGGGTTTCTGATTTCTACATCTTGCAATTATGTGGGGACGTTTTACATTATGACACATTTCTACCTTTTCCCCAGAAGATTATTTTTTCCTCTCTAAGATGTACCTCCTTAACTGACCCTACTCAGGAATAGGATCTTCTTGCCATGAAGTTTGTGAAAAGCACAAAAACCTTGGATCACCCCAGAGTGCTCTTGACACTACTGCCCCTAAACAAAGTCAGAATCAATAAACTTGGCAGCAGCTCAGGTTAAAGGCTTTCTTCTACATGTAGGCTACTGCATATTGTCCCCATAAAGTAAAACTTTATAACAAAAGTAGTTTGCTTGAACCAACCTTTGATAGTATACGTAGATGATATAAAACATAAAAATTTGCCAATCATGAGATGACTGGCTCACACTGAGTTATAGTGAGATTTTTAACTAAAATACAAAGGGAAAACAAATTAATTGAACAGTTTAGACTGTAGCCTGGGAGAACTTTCAAGCTAACTTTTAACCTTTTAAGCTAGGCTAACTCACAGGATGTGTTTCAACCACTTTACATTGTTCAAAGCTTAGGAACTCGTCTAGAGTGACTCAGATTTTTTTTTTCTGTTTAATGTTTCAATTTCCTGAAGAATAGAATACCATCTATCATAAATATTTATGTAGTCTAAAATGATTTGAGATTGATATACCTGTATTTGTAACACTTGTTCAGGGACAAAATGATATGATTAGTATTTTTTGGTTGCTTTTTATTGTTGTTGTTTTTGTTGTTGTTTTTTTTTCTTATTCTTTTTTTTTACATCATAAGTTTGACTCTTTTGTGGAATCTGTATGAATAAAGAAACATTCGGTTGGTAGTCAGAGATGCAACCGGTCTGACTGCTGGGGCTGGAACCTAGCAAGCATTCAGTGAAGAATGATTCCAGATAAAACTAGAACATGTGTCTTTAAGGATTATCTCAGACTATAACTAAAATTCAGTGTTTTGCATAAGATTGTTTTCAAGAAATATTATAATATTTTAATTTATTTCTATAGCATTTTAATACATGATAGATTGATTTGAATCCATCCACTCACTATTCTAGAACTTTGTTTAAATTTGTGTTAGTTAAATCTCAGTCCGTATTTGTGAGTCTAATCTGTTCAATAGTCATACTATGCATTATTTATCAAGTTGTTTTAATACTTGTCTATCATAACTAATAGGCATTGCAGAAAGTACCAGTCAATATCACATGAGACCGGCTGAGAAGTAATACATTTGATCCCTGTGCTTTTATTCTGTATCCTGAAATTCAAGAACCAGGACACATGTGTTTTGTTCTCCTGATTGTATATAAAAGGGTTATGATAGATCCTTTGATTCTTGGATCTATAGTACTTGCCCCTCACAGGCTGCAAGATTTTAGGTCCCTGATGTGTGTAGAGATTACTATCCCAACTGTTTATTATATACTTGTGCTTATCTGTGTATATATAGCATTATAAATGTACAGTTCTGCATTTATGACACACATATACACATATACACACAAACTATTTGCAATGATATGGTAACTTCTGCATCTTTTTTATGACTTGAGTGTATAATATATAGTTACTTATAGGGTTCTCCCCACCCCTTGATTCGTGTGCCTTTTCTTGGTCTCTTTTCCTCCTCTTGGTTTACCATAGAAATTCTATATGATTATTGTTTCATCTTTTATTTTATTAAGGTTTATTGTTATCTCTTACAGTTCTTTCTAATGAGAGACAGAAAGGGACTGGGTCCAGAGGGTGAGGGAGTTGGGGAAGACTTGGCAGGCATAGAACTAAAGAAAACTGGAGTGAAGTTATTGTGTACTACAAAAGAGTATATTGTCACGAAAAGTGAAAAACGTACAATCAAATACAATATAATAAAAGAAAAAGTAATTTAAAATTTTATTGTCAAATTCGTGAAAATTCAGAGGTTAACAGTAAATGTGGGAATGATGAAGGTATTTACTTACATAACCTAATGGTAATGTATGATATTCTATAAATAATCAGCATTTCTAAGGTGACACAGACCATTTGTCATGGATGCAAACATAACTCAACTTACTAAATGGAATGGAAAGTACATAAGCAGCTAGCATGTGCCAACCTTTAACTTGTAGAAGCAGGTTAGAGAGCAGATCTATTCAATAAAATGTTAAATAAACAAATAAATACACAAAGCAATGTTTTCAAGGAATAGTAATGAACCAATGAGACAACTCAACATGAATATAGAAAACAAGTGCCATTTTTTTCCTGACACAGACTGCTTGAATATATGCAATATAAGAAACACACACTCTGGGCAGTGGTGGCGCACGCCTTTAATCCCAGCACTTGGGAGGT
>JADRCD010225794.1:23303-60369 GCA_019843815.1 Montemys delectorum
AAAGAAAGAAAAAGAAACACGCACACAAACCATATGTATATGTATATAGTATATGTGTATGTGTATGTGTATATGTATATGTATATAGTATATGTGTATGTGTATATGTATATAGTATATGTGTATGTGTATATGTATATAGTATATGTGTATGTGTACATGTATATAGTATATGTGTATGTGTATATGTATATGTATATGTATATGTATATGTATATGGAAGTGGTGGCAGAGTTTCTGAAGTTGACTTCACTGACAAATTAGCATTCCTGTAAATTGGTATGTAAATAGTTAGAAAGAAAGTAGAGTTTGGCTCTAGTTCTAAATATAATGCTATATTAATTTATATTATCAATATTATTAACATGATGATTATTTTTAAAATTATTGGTTATTTCTTTGAAAAATTATTTAAATAGTACATATATTGGATAAATATAATTTCATAATAGACTTTAAAACATATTTTTATTGTGTAGCTATCATATCACAAACAATACTACTAGATTTATGAGTAGGAAACAGAGTGTTAAGTACCAAATAAATTTCCATAAATGTGAAAATCATATTGTGTATGAGTTGTAAAAATGAAACATTTCAAGCTCATGAAAAAATTATATTCTATTGATACAAATATCATATTGTTACATTAAAATTGATATGTATACACTAAAATAGTGAAACTAAAACTGAATCCATGTTTATAAATCTTAAATTTATAAACAACAACAGCATAAATACACTATAAGAAAAAAGTAGAAAATTATTTATAATCATAGGAATAGTTTGTGAATATTGCTTAAGAAACAAATAACTTTTATATATTACAAATACATACTCTAATTAATGTTCTAATAGCATCTGTTAAATATCTATTTTTCTTAATTTATTAGCTTTATAATCATCTACTAATAAAACATTAAGAATAGATAAAGTATAGCAATTTCCTTGTGTTTAAATTATTTTTCTGACCAAATAATCAAACTATAGACAATGGATGATTTTTTATGAGTTCAATATGGCATCCACAACCTTAATCCCAACGCTTCAGTTTTAAAAATAGGTGGATCTATAAGTTACCAGACAAGGTAGTCTACTCAGTGAGTTCTATACCAGCTATGGGTTATTATTAAAAAAAAAAATCTCTGTAACAACAAGAGCACAAATAAAAACAAATTTAAATTTTTCATGAAAAATATAGCTAATTTCATGAACATATTTTGTAAATTGTCATTAGTTACAATTTTAAATTGGATAACCTATATTTTTTTTTCACCTTTTTAGTCTTGTTTAGGACAGCATTGCGAAGAAATTTTTAGATATAGGATGGCCCTAATGAAAAATAACCTGTGATGTCTTTATTGTGTAAAGATTTCTTTAGCTGAGATTTTATTGTGTCTTGGAAATATATAATTTTTTTATTAAAAGTTAGACTTGGGACAACCAATTGATTTCACATTGGCCATCAAACAAACATTAACTTAAACCCCCACGTGGCTTTATTCTCTTTTGCTTTCATTTTATTCCGTTTAAAATTCCCATCATTTTGTCATTATATTTTCTTTTCTTGTTTCAATTTTAGTTAATATTTCCCCACTGACTACTTTAGATTTTGTTTATGGAACTTTATCATTGTAAGTTGGCTATTCTTCTCTCTTTATTTATTTTATCACAATGGTTTCATCTGATTTTAACTAAAATTTCACAATATGAGTGGAACATAACAGAATATGGCAACAGAGATATTTTTCTATGTTCTGTTATTACTATTTATCTTTTCTGAGAAACATTCTGTTGAGAATGTATTCTCTTGGGGGAGCAATTCTGAAGAATGTCAGATATTCATGAAATAAATTTTAAAAATTAGTTTTAGTTCTGAGAATAAGTTTGCAAGAGATCCAAATCATGTTGCATTAGCAAATAAACTACATAGATGTAAAAAATAGTGTCAGTGAAAAACGTTATCAATTAAGATGTGTGATTCTAATACCAAAGCAAAAGTTTGAAGTGTTTGAATAATTTTATCTAAGAATAAACTAATTACATCAGTCTGTAGACTATCGTCTACTATTTTATTAAGTCAGTACTACTTAAAAATAAACATACATAAGAATTGAAGTGAAACACTACATTTTACATAATTAATATAGGCTAATGAAAAAGTCAATTTATATGTATGTTTTTGTATATGTTTATATATATTTATGTATATATGTATGCATATGTGTATAGATGTGTGTGTATGAATGAAATATCAGTATTGAAATTTCACTTGTTTCACAAATGCTTATGTATATTCGTTACTTACATATCTACCACACATTAACCTTCCAGTACAATTTGTTACATCATATCTGTTAGGATTTGTAATTATGTCAAACCAGAGCATGCTATGTAATGGAATGGGGGAAATACAGAGCAATATTAAGCAGTGTCATCAGAGAGTCGCTCATTATAGTGGTTTGGAGGACAATGTCTCCTCTAGTCAGATGATTTCTTGCTATAGATGTTTGGGGAGGATTAGAAGATGTGTCCTCACTGGATGCAATACTTCACTGAGGACAGGCTTTGAGATTAAAAGGCATTCCCCATATTCCAAGCCTACTTCTGGTTTTCCCTCTCTGCTTCCTGATTGTTTTTGCACAAGTGACCTGTAGGCTTCCTGTTCCTACTTGCATGTCTGCTGATTGCAGCCATGCTTCCTTCCCTATAGAGGGTCAGGTAAAAAGAAGTTTGTTTCTGAGGCTACATGGTTGCTATGAAGAACCTCACAATGTTGTATTTTGAAGGAATGTGGAAGTTGCTTTGGAGATGGGGGTTTTATCATAACAGTATAAAAATAACTAGAATACTAGTAAAATAAATAAAATGTGGTGTGGATGAAGAAGTAAGAGAGCAGTGTGCTAGATCTTAGCATTTCAAAGCGGGGATATGCTCGCAGTAGCATCATGAACAGTGACAGGAGGCATCCAAATGACATTTGTGATAGAAAGAATGTCTAGGCTCAGCTTATGTTCAGAAAATAGTTTATAGTACCAGATTTGAGTCAGGAATGTGGCAGTTTCAGGGAAGAAAATATTGTTAGAGGTAGATTTTTTTTTATTAGAGGTTTTCTTTATTTACATGTCATACAATATCTCCTTTCCCAGGTTCCCCTCCAAAAAAAATGAAAAAATAAGAAAATAGGAAAACAAAAACAAAAACAAACCCCTGTCCCCCTATACCCTGCTCACCACCCCACCCTCTCCTGCTTACTGGTCCTGGCACTCCCCTACACTGGGGCATAGAGCCTTCACAGGGCCAAGGGCCTCTCCTCTCATTGATGACCGATTTGGCCATCCTCTGCTATACATATGTTGCTAGAGCCATTAGTCCCACCATGTGTACTCTTTAGTTGGTGGTTTATTCCCTGGGAGCTCTGAGGGTACTAGTTAGTTCATATTATTGTTCCTCCTACGGGGCTGCAAATCCTCCAGCTCTTTGGGTCCTTTCTCTAGCTCCTTCATTGGGGACCCTGTGCTCAGTCCAATGGATGGCTGTGAGCCTCTACTTCTGTATTAGTCAGAGCCTCTCAGGAGACAGCTATATCATGCTTCTGTCATTCAGCACTTGCTGGCATCCACAATAGTGTCTGGTTTTGATGATTGAATATGGGAAGGATTCCCAGGAGGAGCAGTCACTGGATTGTCCTTCCTTCAGTCTCTGCTCCATAGTTTGTCTTTGCAACTCCTTCCATGGGTATTTTGTTCCCCCTTTTATGAAAGAATGAAGTATCCATATTTTGGTCTTCCTTCTTCTTGAGTTTCTTGTGGTTTGTGGATTGTACTTTGTGTATTCCGATCTTCTGGTCTAATATCCACTTATTAGAGAGTGTATAGAGGTAGATTTTTAATAAGAGCTCTTCTTGGTTTGCATCTAAAACTGTAAATAAGTTCTAATCTTTGAAAATCGTTCATGTTTCATCAAACATGGTTCCAGGAGGCTTGTAGTAGACCCAATAAGATACAGTTAGTTTAAAGTGACCATTATAGATACAGTCAGAAGTATACCATTTCAAAAAGGGTGAAAAAGAAATTGTAATAAGTTTAGATAATGTAAAGTTAGGGAATAAATAGGCACACTATCAACCTGCATCCAAACTTCATCTGTTACAGGTTCTGTAGAATTGTTTGAGTACTAAGAAAAGCTATAATCCTCATGTATTGGGAAGACAAATGCTAAGTGGTAGGGTACCAAGAATCTTCACAGAGATAAAGCTTCCACTGTTCCTATAATGTTAAGGCCTAGGTGTACATTCTATGCCATCATGTTGCCAGTAAGCCCCTCACTCTGTTTTCACCATCATGCATTAGATGACAAGGGAAATAAATAGCATGAAATGATCTTTATGTCTAAAACTAATAAAAACTTGTTAATTAAATAAGGTTGATTTAGAAGTATGATCTTTATGGAGAAAGTTCAAAATTCTATTACCCTTTAAATATCATTCTGAGAATGAAAACAAGAAGGGATAGCCAAAATTCCTCCATTGAGAAGTATTTGAAAATACAGTTCAGAAATATAAAAACAAAATTCATCCAAGGTCATACAAGTCATTGTTGTAGCTAGGACAAGGATGTTGATGTCTTGGCTCTTAGCTCCATTTCTTCTCTCTACAGTAGAGTGCATTTCAGTTTGCCATTTATCTGCCAAGAAAATATATTAGTTAATAAGTGCTTAGAAGCTGACTTCCTGGAAAACATCACAGGATGCCTTTCTTGTGTACACTTATGTTTAATTCAAATCTCAGACTGCCCTTGGAATGTAAATTAGTGTGTTCCTCTCAGGTTAAGTGGTAACAATGTGACAGAGAATAATTTAAAATGTAATCAGTTTTATTAGTCTTTATACAGAATACAGAACTCAGATATAATCTTGTGGGTTTTTAACATTTTATCTTTTTTATAAAGTATAAAATGTCTTGGCTTTTTGAAGATCATTGAGCACAATGAATTATAGTTACTGTGAAGGAAATTAATTCTACCTACTTTCACCCGAACTTATCCACCAAAATATATATGCACACTATAAAGCTGTGCCTCAGTTTTCCTCTTTGAATCATAAATACAAAATATTACAAAAATAAGTTAATCCCCAACAGGTCTAGAGCATACAATGCTCCATTCATGTTTGGACTTAACTGATACTTGAATATAAAGTAGCATAGATATTATTCAAGAATTAAAAAAAAGAAAATTTGTTCTTTAAAAGAACCCCAAAATGCCCCTGAACTTTTTCAGACAGAACTACTCCTAAATTCCCCCTTATAGATATCATTATACACAGTTTTAGAAAGCATATTATTCACATTTGCATCTCTGACAAAATATTTAAAAAAAAATCCTCAGAGATGTTAGGGAATGCATTTAAAGATTGCTCAGCAGAAGTTTTCCTTGGGGAATATTTAATCATTAAAACTTCTCAAATATTTCATTATCATTTCATGCAGTTTCCTGAATAATCCCATCCCTTGTTAATTCAGTAATTTATGCTGAAGCTGATCTTATCAAATATGTCCCGCAACATTTTTTAACTAAGCAGATATACCATTAGTGATGGACTTTATTTGGACATTTTTAACATTTCTATACTTTCCTATTGTTTATTAATAAAGTTGGAATGCTATATATCCTGCCGGAAACATTTCAACTGGGTAAATCAGGAGGTACAAATTAGAAATAATCTTTCAATATTTCTTCCACTGAGAGTGAGCTAGTCCAGTTGTGTTTGAGGAAAACTGAAATATGTTGGCTCTCCATATTTATACATGTATCCACAACTAAGTACATGATAGTCAGAAGGATTTCTCCAAATTTCTACAAAGGACTCATGAGTATAACTCAGTATGACAGAACTTATGTAGGTAGGAGGCAATAAAATATACTTAAAATTGTGTCATCAAGTCCACATGAGTTAGCAAATTTTTATATGGTTATTTTCCATTTTAAATTATGAAATTTAATGTTTTAGTACTGAGATATAGATCTAATTCCTAAAATATATTTTCAAGAATTTGCTAACAGTATATAAATCAGTTTTAAGTATGGTACAATGTTTTCTATTTTAAAATGAAACTTTAAAACTAAGTTGTCTATTAATTCTTAGAGAATTTCATGCAATGGATTTAATCATATTAACCCCACATAGTAATATTTTCAAAAGTCTGTTATCATTTCATTCATTATTTAAGAAAATCAGTAAGAAAGTATTTGTGTTTGCACTGGTCTATTTGGTTGAAAAGTAGCATTGTGTATGCAGCTCTACTATGGAAAGGTCACAATCCAGCATTTAATTGGTGCTTCACAGAAGACCCATGGCCCAGGGAACACTAAATAAATTCCGGCTTCAATTGTCAAAGGGAGTATTTCTACCCTTCTACCAGGCAAACCACATCCTATATATCAGTATCATAAATTATCTTTTTTTTAATACATGGTTATTTTTCAATTAGACTATTGAATTCTTATATTTATATATTACAACAATTTTTAAAAATTATTCTATTAAATATATTCATCAATTTCAGTCAATATTAAAATTCTTCTTATGAATTTTCTTATGACCCAACTCTCTACAAAATCATTTAAAACTATTTATTAAGTTCCCATTAGGTTAATTCTTCACATTTAGTTTGTCAGATCTTGGAGTTTAGGCTGAGAGATTTCACCTTACAATATTAAAACTAATAACACTGTAAGTAGAGCATAATGTTTATGTTTTCCTACACTATGGAAAGAATTGTCATGCCTTATACACTTTACTCATGATAAATAAAAATGAGTGTCTTTAATGCTACCTCATTAATAATATGACACTTCCTACAAGAGACTGTTGTCTATGCTACACTAAGAAGAAAGTATTTACTTTCATTTAAACTTTTGTTGTTGTTGTTGTTATTGTTTTAATTTAGCAAGCTTCATGCAGTCCTCAGAAAATCAATTTACATAAAGTGCCTTTTCAGAAGGACTTTAGTGCTTAAGAGGAAAGGAAAATATGTAAATAACATTTTTACCTCAGGTAATAAAAACAAAAATAAAATCATATTCAAAGTGTATTAAGCGTGTAATGTCTGAATATAATTTCAAATTATTGAAATACCTCAACCAAAACTAAACAGAAAGTATTTATTTTTAAATGTCCTATATATATTTTCAGCTCCTTTCCTATTTATGTATCTTGTATCAAATGACTGAATATTTTCTGGTTAAAAACTAAAATTTAATAAATGTCATAATTTTAGTAGCCGTAGAAAATATTATAAAGAACTTAGGCTTTACAGGGTATAAATAATTGAAAATTCTCTCTGTATGGTGTATTTTTTTTCTCATTCTCAATTCTATACCAAATGGATTCCCTCTCCTCTTATTCTGAGTAAAAATTACATGTGTGTGCATGACCACAGGCACAAACACATGCACACTTTAGCCATAAATCCTCACAGTATTTCGATATTTCACTTTCTATTTAAGAATATTTATTTCTATCTGTTCTACTTAATTATGACTAATATGTAATTGAGAAATATAGGTACCAGACAAGGCAGTTCTCAGACACATATGTGTAGGGGACCATGGCCCAGCCCACATATGCTCTTTGGTTTGTAGTTTAGCCTCTGGGACCTATGAGAGGTCAAGGTTAGTTGACACTGTTGGTCTTCCTGTGGAGCCACCATCCCCTTCAGCTCCTTTAATCCTTTCCCTAACTCTTCCATAGGGATCCAGAATACAGTCCAATGGTTGGCTATAAGTACCTGCATTTGTATCAGTCAGCTGCTGGTAGAGCCTCTCTGAGGACAGCCATGCTAGTTTCCTGTCTGCAATTACATAGCATCAATAATAGTGTCAGGATTGGCAACTGTTCTTGAGATGGATCCCAAGTTGGACCAGTTCAGTTACTGGATTATCTTTCCTTCACTTTCTGCTTGCTTTTTTTTTTTTTTTTTTTTGTCCATGAATATACTTTAGACAGGAATAATTATTCTGGGTCCAAAACTGTGAATATGGGTGATTGGCCAATCAGAATGGGATGGAGTAGAATGTTTACATAATAGCAATGCTTTGTAAAGACAACAGTACTGAAAAGCCAGCTGCTGGTAAATAACTCTGCCACTATAGGAATCAGTATGTAAATAATACAAGGATAGCCTTTTCACAATGCACAAAAACACCACTCCAACATTTTCCTGCAAGATCATGATTCTTAACCACCCCAAGGAACCCCACCAAATGAGGATCAAATGTTCAAATGCCTGAGCTGATAGTGGGAAGGAAGGAGGCAATACTTATTTAAAGTACCATACCAACCCTCTAGTCAGAGTTGCCTATGATGCTTAAATGTCTATATTAACTGATATTTCCTCATTTTTATGTATAGCCACATATTTTGTACTCCAAGACCTTTTATAGTTTTTAATATTATTTCTTATTATTTTCATATATATTACATCGTGACTGCAGTTTTCCTTCCTTTTCTTCCCCCTAAGCTCTCCGCCCTCCAACCCCTGCACTCTGCAGAAAAGAGCAGGCCTTCCAAGGACATCAACCTAACGTGACGTAAACAAAATGCAATGAAAACAGGCACATATGATCACCTCAAGGCTGGATAAATCAGCCCAGTAGGGAGAAAAGAGTCCCCCAAGTTGACAAGGGAGTCAGTGAAAGCCTCTGCTCCCACTTTTTAGATTCTTACAAGAACACCAAGCTACTCAGCATATATGTAGAGAACCTAGGTCAGATCCCTACAGGTTCCCTGATGTTTCAAGATCCCATGAGTCCTGATCAGTTGATTGTGTAGGCTGGGTTCTCTTGCCTAGTTCCTAAAGTTCCTTCAATACTTCTGCCCTCTCCTATGCAAGACTTCCCAAACTCTGATATGGTTCCTTTCTTCTGTTCCCATGAGTTGCTGGATGAACTCCATTACAACACACTCTGCAGGCAGGACAATCTTTAGATCAAAGGTTTTGTGGTCGAGTGGGTATCTTAATAACCTTAAGTGAACACCATCTAGTTAAGAGAATACATTTTAAACATTCTTTCCTATAAGATATTGTCCTAGTACTAAAGAAAGTATGAGAAACTTGGAAATGCAGAACTCATTGATAAATATGTACAAACATTTACTCTAGGCATTATGGGATGATTAAAAGTTGTTGCAATAAGACATTAGATATTAGGTGGAGAACTGCCTTCTCTGGCTTCAGTAGGAGAGGATGCACCTAATTCTGGACATCCTAGAATGCCCCAGGAAAGGGTGATGCCTATGGTGGGTATAATGTAGGGTATAGATATGTTGGGATGGGTTGGTGTTGGGGGGAGCACACTCTCACTGGCAAAGGGGAGGGGAGATGAGGTGAAGAACTCTGGGAGGGAGAAACAGGAGCAGGGCCAACATTTGGAATGTAAATAATTAAAATAAATATTAAAAATACATTAATACATGAAAAAAACAAAAAGAAAGTAATTGTAGATTCTCCTCTACAGAATATGATCTTTCTAGACCCAGATTTATGGCTCCAGTTCATCTAGCTAAGTAAGTCATATATCAAATAAATCATTGTGGTTACTAGCCTGTGGAGAGCCCCTGGGCTGTGTCCTGAGATGGCGCCGGCTTCCGCTCCTTGTTGGAGCAGAAGAGTGATAAACAACACCTTATTTGGCTGTGCTTGTTTGCCTGGCTTGCTTCCACCTTTGGCAGCCTATCAGATAGCGCCACGTGGCCTTTTGGGATAGGTCACTCATGGGCTTTTAAGGGCTGGGGGTGTTGCCTTCCGAGGGAGAAGATCGTTCATGGGTCAGAAGATTGTAAAGGGTTCCTGAATAAAAACTGCTCGAAAAAGAGCTCGAGTCTTCCTTTGCTGGTTGAGGTGGAAGCGACAAGTGGTGTCTTGTACGGAAAACCCTCTCCCTGAGATGAGCTCAGAAATTCTAGCAGCCAGCTGGTAAGTTCCAGGTAAGTTGGAACTCAAACCCCTGTAAAGGTTAGGGGAAGCACTCCTGAGTTGAGGAATAATAAAGTCCTGTGGAAAAGCGGGCTATAAAGTCTCTGGTGCGGAGCAAGTATAAGAAAGTATGGGTGCTGGTGAATCTCGACCAATTTTTGTCGCTCTTGAGTAGCTACTTCAGTCTAAAGGACTGAAGCTGAAAAGGTCAACTCTGGAAACGTTTTTACGAGAAGTAGATACTTCTGCCCCATGGTTCGCTATGTCAGGGAGTCTGACCATGTCATATTGGGATAAATTAGGTAGAGATCTAGATTTTGCTTGGGACCAAGGCTTATTAAAGGGCTGCGTACATCCAGTGTGGAAGCTTGTGCGGCATTGTTTAGAAGATCGAAAATGTTGTGCAGCTGTGGAGGGAGGACAGGCTGCTTTGGAACAGGTAAAAGAAAAAGGATCAGTTAAATCAGAAATGGGCTGTGAGAGTAGTGAAGAGAGTGAGGAGGACGATGAGGAGCTTGTGTGGGTTCCTCAGTGGCCTCTATCTGAAAAATTGCAGGCTGCCCAACAATTGGTTTCAGAACAGCTATCTTTAGGACATATAAAACCATCAGTGTCACCCTGGAATAAACTCATTTTTGTTATTAAAAAGAAATCAGGGAAATGGAGATTACTGCATGATTTAAGAGCTATCAATCAACAGATGCAGTTTATGGGCCCTGTTCAACAAGGGCTGCCCTTGCTATCTTCGCTGCCAGCCCAATGGCCTGTAATAGTCATTGATATAAAAGACTGTTTCTTTTCCCTTCCATTGGCTAAGCAGGATAGTAAGAGATTTGCATTTACCGTGCCATCATGCAATCATGAAGAACCTGACCAGAGATATGAGTGGGTTTTACTACCCCAAGTCATAGCCAATAGCCCTACTATGTGCCAACTCTTTGTGTGCAATGCTATAGCTCCCTTGCAGAGACAATATCCACAATTAAGATGCTTACATTATATGGATGATTTTTTATTAGCTGGTAAGTCTGAGGAAATGCTGAATGCTGCCTATGTTGATCTTGTTAAATTGCTAGAACAACAGAGCTGTTTATTGCCCCAGAAAATGTACAAAATGGAAAAATAGTTGAGTACTTGGGAGCAAGTCCAGAGTAATCAAATAGTTCCTCAAAAATTAGAATTGAGAAAGGATGGCCTACAAACCCTAAATGATTTTCAAAAGTTATTAGGAGATATTAATTGGGTTTGTTGTTATTTAAATATTCCCAATTATGAGTTGAAGCCATTATATAAAATTTTAGTGGGAGATGCTGCCTTGGGTTCCCCCCGAAGTTTAGATCCTGCCGCATGACAAGTGCTGATTAAGGTAGAGGAAGGATTGAAAAATGCCTTCTTGAAGAGATGGGATGAAGGAAAAGATATTATTTTATGTATATTGTCCACTTTAAGTCAACCCACTGGAATATTATGGCAAGATGGTTCACTTTTATGGATATATCCCAAAATTTCACCAGTAAAATTAGTGGAACATTATCCCTCTGCTGTTGCCCATTTGGCTAAAAATGGTATTTAACAGTGTTTACAGCATTTTGGTGTTTCGCCAGCTACCATTGTAGTTCCTTATACAGCTCAACAAGTGAAAGTGCTTTGCGGCACAGTGGACGAATGGGCTATTTTGCAGTGTGGATTTATGGGAATAATTGATAATAATTATCCTAAACATCCATTATTATCCTTTTGTAAAGAATGTCCTGTAGTGTTTCCAAAAATAACAGCATCATGTCCCATTAAGGGGGCTCCAAATATTTTTACAGATGGATCTAAGACTGGTTGTAGAGGCTATGTAGTTGATCATGGGAGACCTGTTTTATGCCAATTTAAGCCTGGTTCTCCCCAGATAGTTGAATTGCAAATAGTGGTTGAAGTTTTTAAGGATTGTGCATTTCCCTTTAATTTAATATCTGATTCGGCTTATGTGGTAAATTTAGTGAAAGTTCTTGAAATTGTAGGATCCATAAAAATAGGAAGTAGTATTTCTGGTTTGATTGAAGAATTGCAATGTTTGATCTGGTTACGTAAAAATCTCTTCTTTATACAGCATATGAGAGCTCATACTGGTTTGCCAAGGCCATTGAGTGAAGGAAAGTCTACAATGGATAAATGTACTAGGCAAGAATTTATCTTTATGAGCTCCATGGAACAGGCTGTGAAATTTCATCAAAATTTTCATGTTAATGCAAAAACCTTACAACAAAAGTTTCATTTGTCCAGAGCTGATGCTGGTGGGGTGGTTCTTCAGTGCCCCCAATGTGTTATTCGTCATCAAATGCCATCTATTGGAGTTAATCCTCAAGGGTTGTGCCCTCTAAAACTATGGCATATGGATATTACACATATTTCTGAATTTGGTACCTTAAAATATGTTCATGTGTTGGTGGATACATGCTCTGGTATCTTTCATGCTACCCCATCAAGTGGCAAAAAGGCACGCAATGTGATTTTGCATTGCCTTGAAGCCTGGGTTGCCTGGGGTAAACCCCAGCAATTAAAAACAGATAACGGGGGTGTGCTTTTGAGTTCTTAAGTCGAGCCGCGTGCGCAACGGTAGTGACGCGTTTTACCCGGAGCATGGCAGATACCAGCTTGCACCGCGTGGTTCCCAGCGACCTTTATCCCCTTGTGCTCGGCTTTCTGCGGGACAACCAACTCTCGGAGGTGGCCAGTAAATTTGCAAAAGCGACAGGCGCTACACAGCAGGATGCCAATGCCTCTTCCCTCTTGGACATCTACAGCTTCTGGCTCAAGTCCACCAAAGCCCCAAAGGTGAAATTACAGTCAAATGGACCAGTGACCAAGAAGGCTAAGAAAGAGACTTCATCCAGTGACAGCAGTGAGGACAGCAGTGAGGAAGAGGACGGAGCCCAAGGACTTCCCACAAAGAAGGCTGTCCCACCTGTCAAGCGAGCCAGTGTGCCTCAGCATGCTAGGAAGGCAGCAGTCAAAGCTTCAGAGAGCAGCAGTAGTGAAGAATCCAGTGATGAAGAGGAGGAAGAGGACAAGAAGAAAAAGCCTGTCCAGCAGAAAGCAGTTAAGCCTCAAGCCAAGGCAGTCAGACCTCCTCCGAAGAAGGCCGAGAGCTCTAAGTCTGAGTCTGACTCAAGGTCAGAGGACGAAGCACCACAGACCCAGAAGCCAAAGACAGCTGTGGCAGCTAAAGCTCAGACTAAAGCCCCAGCCAAACCAGGTACACCATCGAAAGCACAGCCTAAAGTAGCCAATGGCAAAGCAGCCAGCAGCAGCAGCAGCAGCAGCAGCAGCAGCAGCGATGACTCGGAGGACAACAAGAAGCCGGCAGCTGCACCTTCCAAGACTGCACCTAAAAAGCAAGTGGTGGCCAAGGCAGCAGTGAAAGTAGCCGCCACCCCCACTCAACAGAGTTCTAGCAGTGAGGACTCTTCCAGTGACGAGGAAGAAGAACAGAAAAAACCCATGAAGAAAAAAGCAGGTCCCTACAGTTCAGTTCCACCGCCTTCTGCTCCTTTACCAAAGAAGTCCCCAGGAGCTCAGTCTCCAAAGAAAACTGCTGCACAGACACAGTCTGCAGACAGCAGTGACGACAGCAGTGACGAGTCTGATTCAAGTTCTGAGGAAGAGAAAAAAACTCCAGCTAAGACAGTTGTCTCCAAGACACCTGCCAAACCAGCTCCAGTGAAGAAGAAAGCAGAGAGCTCATCAGACAGCTCAGATTCTGACAGTTCTGAGGATGAAGCTCCTGCCAAGGCCACCAAGAGTCCCTTAAACAAGCCAGCTGTCACTCCCAAGCCATCTGCAGTCAGTACTACCAAGAGTCCCTTAAGCAAGCCAGCTGTCACTCCCAAGCCATCTACAGCAAAGGCAGTGGCAGCTCCTAAGCAACCTGCAGGCAATGGCCAGAAACCTCAGAGCAGGAAGGCTGACAGCAGCTCCAGTGAGGAGGAGAGCAGCTCCAGTGAGGAGGAGGCCACCAAAAAAAAGTGTAGCAACCCCCAAGGCCAAGGTGACAGCTAAAGGCAACTGGCAAGCAGGCTCCTCAGGCTGCGGGGGACAGCAGCTCGGACTCAGATAGTTCCAGCAGTGAAGACGAGGAGAAGACACCTAAGCCCCCAGCTAAGAAGAAGGCAGCAGGTGGAGCAGTTCCCACACCAGCCCCTGGGAAGAAGGCAGCTGCCAAGAGCAGCAGCAGCAGTAGCAGCAGCAGCAGCTCCTCTGAAGATTCCAGTGAAGAAGAGAAGAAGAAGCCCAAGGGCAAGGCTACTCCTAAATCACAAGCATGCAAGGCCAATGGCGCTCCAGCTTCTCAGAATGGAAAAGCAGGCAAGGAAAGTGAGGAGGAGGAAGAAGAAACAGAAGAGAAGACAAAGGCGGCTGAGATCAAGCTAGGTTCAGGCAAGAAACGGAAGCAGACTGAAACAGCAGATGAAGCAGCAACTCCTCAAGATAAGAAAGTTAAGCTCCAGACCTCCAATACGTTTCCAAAAAGGAAGAAGGGAGAAAAAAGGGCATCTTCCCCTTTCAGAAGGGTCAGGGAGGAGGAAATTGAGGTGGACTCTCGAGTAGCAGACAATTCCTTTGACGCCAAGCGAGGTGCAGCTGGAGACTGGGGTGAGCGAGCCAATCAGGTTCTGAAGTTCACCAAAGGCAAGTCCTTCGGCATGAAAAAACAAAGAAGAAGCGAGGCAGCTACCGGGGAGGCTCCATCTCTGTCCAGGTCAATTCTGTCAAGTTTGACAGCGAGTGACCTGTGGTCATTTTTGGCAAAGGAAGGGTGATGTTGGGAGACTGGCACTCAACCCCACTGGACCTAGAAACTCTGTTGTTAGGAGAGAATTGTGGCAAGGACAGTTTGGAGCAGGTCCTGAGGCGTTCCAGTCTGCAGTCTTGCGTGCTCCTCCTTCTGGACAGCTTTGTTTTTGAGCATTGATTGTCAAGGACAAAAAGGAATTTTTTTTTTTAAGAAATCCATTCAGTTGTCAATTGCCTTCCAGTTCTGTGGGTCTTCATATTGAGAAATTTGTACATTTTATATTAAATCATGTCATACAAAAAACAAAACAAAACAAAAAAAAACAGATAACGGACCAGCCTATACGGCTCAAACTTATACATCCTTTTGTAAACAAATGGATGTTTATGTTTCCCATGGTCTACCATATAATCCTCAGGGACAAGGTATTGTGGAACATCTTCATCGCACACTTAAAGAAATTCTACAAAAACAAAAAGGGGGAATTGGCCAAGACCGTACCCCAAAAAAAAGGATTGCTCTTGCTCTTTTTACCTTAAATTTTTTAAATCTGGATGTGGATGGCCTTTCTGCTGCTGATCATCATCAGAGCAGTGGAGGAATATCAAAAGGCTTTGTGAAATGGAAGGATGTGCTTACAGGCATGTGGCATGGGCCTGATCCAGTGCTGGCATGGGCGAGAGGGTCTGTTTGTGTTTTTTTCCTCAGGATCATCTAGAACTGTTGTGAGTGCCAGAACGGCTAGTACGAAAGTGCAACAGAGATGTGGATGCTCACCCTGTTGACAATCCTGAGCCTGAGTTGGATCTGTCCTGATAGAGTTATGTTGGGGAATTCTGTCAGTGTTCCCAAGACCTATGCCATTACGACATGATGCTCAAGTGTTTCCTCACCTTTTTATACTAATAAGAGCTTAGATTTACCCTTTTTGCCTATAGCTTGTGTTGGGATACCAGTAGGTTTCCCTTGGCTGTGGTTACCTGTATGCCACGGTGGATTCCTGTTCCTGTAGAAGCCCCCAATGTCATGACTTTGTTTAGATATAGGAAAGATTTTGGCATTACAGCTGCTATTGTGGTGTACATTTCTCTTGCCGTGGCCAGAACAGTTACTGCTGCCATTGCTATGGACCATACTGTACAAACAGCATCCATTCTTAATGAGTTATCAGCCACTGTTGCAACAGCCTTGGATACTCAAGCCTCTGTGAGTTCTCAGTTGAAAGGAGGCCTGATGGTGCTTAGTCAAAGAATTGACCTTGTTCAGGAGCAGGTTGACACTCTGTGGCAGCTTGCCCAGGTAGGCTGTGAGTGGAAGTATCCTGGCCTGTGTGTCACCTCTATACAGTATCAAAATATTGCTCAGGCTGCTAATCTTTCTCACCAACTATCTAAATATCTTATAGGAAATTGGTCTGCAGGGTTTAAAGAACTGATGAGTCAATTGAGGTTGGCCATCGTGACTGTCAACTCTACGAGAGTGGATGCAGGGCTGGCTGATGGATTATCATCTTGGATCGCCTCTGGCGTGAATCATCTGAAAGAATGGTCAGGCATGGGTGCTCTTTTAGCCCTATTGCTGATCGTCTGTTTCACTGGTCTCTGGTGTTGGTATAAGATGAGGGTTGTTCAGAAGCAGAATGCAGCCATGGTGATTCAGGCATTTACAGCCATTGAGGCAGGGCAGTCCTCCCAAGCATGGCTTGCTGTCATGCAGAAATTATTGTCCATTGACCTCTGGGTTATAGGCTCGTCGAGTTTGGGATGCGAGGTTAAGTACTGCACTTGAGGTATGCTGCCTGCAGCTAGCAACCTCAAGAAGAGCATTTCTGATTGCATACAGGTTGATGCCCAAGAACATGTCTCTGTGGAAAAGGCATCGGACAGGTCTGGCCCTCCCCGGGAGACATGAAGCCTGAGGGAGAGGTAGTACAATGTCCTTGTTTCTATCATCAGAGATCATACCTCTGTTCTTGCCTGTTTCGTTTGTAAACAAAAAAGGGGGAACTGTGGAGAGCCCCTGGGCCACGCCCTGAGATGGCGCCCACTTCCGCTCCTTGCTGGAGTAGAAGAGTGATAAACAACACCTTATTTGGCAATGCTTGTTTGCCTGGCTTGCTTCTGCCTTTGGCAGCCTATCGGATAGCGCCACGTGGCCTTTTGGGATAGGTCACTCATGGGCTTTTAAGGGCTAGGGGTGTTGCCCTCCAAGAGAGAAGATTGTTCATGGGTTAGAAGATTGTAAAGGGTTCCTGAATAAAAACTGCTTAAAGAAGAGCTTGCAAGTCGCATTTTCCTTGCTGGTTGAGGTAGAAGCAACACTAGCCTAACAGCTGGGCCATGATTCTACCAGTTGGGGCATGTTGCTTGCTAATGATACTCACTGAATCCACAGATGGGTACTAGTATGGAGATCATGCTTCAGGGAGTGAATCCATGTGCTAAAGCATTTTGAAAACAGAAGTTGGATTGGATAGCTTTATAATAGGGGACATGGTGTTGTATGGGGAGAGGTAGAGACAGATCTTGGAGAAGTTATGGGAAGGAAAGAATATGAATACATTGTAATCAAAACACTACAATTTTAATAAATATATTAATATTACTATTAATACTATATATGATATAGAATTTATTATGTATTATGTACTTTCTATAAATTATGTATTTATTATGTATTATATGTTTATTATATATTATGTATTGACTAGTTTTATGTTTATTAACAATTATATATTATGCATTATATATTATATATTTTATATTATATTATATTATGTGTTATAGTATGTGGTATGAATTACGTGTTATTTGTTATTTTTATATGTTGCATATTAATTATATATTAAATATAATTTTAATATATCATTTAGTGAAAACTATAAGAATATTATCAAATATATTATGATCGAATACAATAATACACTATTTAAAATGTCTTGTGAGTCCATTACTTATCTAACAATGGTTCTGTAACTGAGTAGGACATTCAGGAGGGAAAATCAAACAGAGAGGAAAAAAAAAATAACTTAACCCATGATGACATTCCTCAGCCTCTATGAAAGCCTTGGCATAGTCTCACTGCTTCGATACTTTCACCTGTGTTTATAGGTAGTCCTACCGGAATACTGCCTTCTTCTTTGATGTACTGCATGGCTCTATGTTCCTCTTCTCAGCATTAAAATATATTTTCAGATTTTAATGTCCTATAATTTTTGAGTCTCAATATTTGCTTAATACTGGTCAAACACTACTGCTTCAGCTGTTTAAGGGCTGAAATGTGCTTATGCATGACCACAATTTCCCTTAATAAAGAAATCCAACAGGTAGTAGAGAACCTTGGGTCTCTAGTGTTGCCCTCTATCAACGTATGATAGGCTAACAATTAGGAGAAACCTCTACATGTTGTCGTGTTTTCCATATAAAAATAGACTATAATTACTGCATCAATGATATGTCCATTGTGCATAATAAACATCTCTATGGCTCATAACAATATTACTTGGACAAAGAGATAATCATAATAGTTTTAAATGCATAAACAGTTTTGTGGATAGCATTAACTTTTCACAGTAGGAATCAGATCTTAAATGAAATTGTGCAGATAACCTACTTTATCATTATTTAAGCTTGGCATAATCAGCATGTTGTAAGTCCTGCTGTAATTTCAGTGGTGGCATTTATTACTCAAGGCAATTCAATAATATACCTGTCTTCCAAATTTTAATAATTGAAATAATTGTGCTATTAATACATAGGAAACTTCCACAAAGCTTTTCAGAATGAACAGAGAAACGACAGTTTAAGGAACCTATGGGTCATCAAGAAAAGAAATATTTTTGTCCACAACTTGGAATACTTTACATTCCTTTTTTCATTTAAATAATAAGTAGAGAATAGTACAGATTTCTGTTTGTTTTGTTTTTGCTGTTGTTGTTGTTTGAATCAACCCAGGTAAGAATCAAACCCAGTTACTGCTACAGAAGTAACACTAAGCTAAATACCCAATATTCAAATTCAGTTAAGCTTTGGAATAGTGTCTTAGTCAAGGTTTCTATTCCTGCACAAACATAATGACCAAGAAGCAAGTTGGGAAGGAAAGGGTTTATTCAGCTTACTTCCACATTGCTGTTGGCCACCAGAGGAAGTCTAAACTGGAACTCAAGCAGGTCAGGAAGCAGGAGCTGATACAGAGGCCATGGAGGGATGTTCCTTACTGGCTTGCTTCCTCTGGCTTGCTCAGCCTGCTGTCTTATAGAACCGAAGACTTCCACCCACAAGGAGCCCTACTCCCTTGATCACTAATTAAGAAAATGCCCCACAGCTGGATTTCTTGGTGGCACTTCCCCAACTGAAACTCCCTTTTCTGTGATAACTCCAGCCTGTGTCAAATTGGCACAGAAAACCAGCCAGTACAAATAGTGAATGTGTTAAATAGTTTTCGCCCTAAAAAATTGGTAAAGATCAAATGACACAAAAATCTATGTTGATGTTTCATTGATTCATTATTTTGCATTTGTTTTATTTTACATAGTTATATTGTTAAAGGCCAAAAAAAAAAAGAGTGAGCTAATTTTTTGGAAATTCTATTTATTAAATTTATTTAACATTTTAAAGTTTAAAATTGTGATTTAAGCACTATGAAAGTGAACAAAACTTTATAACCTCACTAAAAATTTAACATAACAAATAAATAAAAACATTTAGAGTATATTTCTCTATTCAATTTTAAACTTGAAAATTTACATAAAGTATTTTATTAATATAATAACTAAACTATTTTTATTTCACAAAATTAAAGTTTGACATCTTCTGCTATAAAATTTTAAAATGTATTACACATTTCAGTAGAGAACTAAGGACTACTCTTTCTTTAAATCTCATTTTCCTTTAAAAGTCCTAGGGAAACCCACTCATTTTTTCTTTTGATTTTGATACGAATGCTATTTTACTAAGTGTCGTAAAAAGTTTATAAAAGACAAAATTACATTCATTTTTATAATTCACTGACTTCAATTAATATGGTATTGATCTATACAGTAAAATTAAATGGAAAGCTACTTATTTGTGAAACATAAGAAAGCTAATCTTAGGAAAGTTGATGAAATATCAAAGGCAGAAGGAATAGGAAGGGCAAAGTTGGGTGAGGGACACTGGTGGATAAGACCTGTAAAACAGAAGGAATAAACTATGCTATTGCACAACAAGTTCACTGTGGATAACACATATGTAAACTGTGTTTGGGACAGACCAAGTATCTTAGCTTGTCTGCAGTACAGGGCGGAGGGCAGGGAGTCCAAGGTCAGGCTTGACTATGCAGTGATTTGATGGCCAAACTTGGCCACACTGGGCCTGTTTAAAATTCAATCAATAAACTAATGCAGGAAAGAAAAGATAATAATTTAATGCCTTTTAAAATGACAGTGAAAATGGATCTTGACTGTTTTCACCTGAAAGAAACCTCAGGATTGAGAAGCCAATTATACTAAAGTAGACTTCAACATTTTATCTTAATATGTTGAAGTCATGACAAACTAAAGTAAATATTTATAAAATAAAATAAAATTATTTTATAAGCAAAATAAAATATAAAATAAAAATATGAAAACTATAGCTAGCATACTATTTCGGAATTAATTTTGAGAATAAAATATGATTACATTATTACCATCATGACTTCCTCTCAGGTAACCTTACTTTTTCTCTTTTAAATTCATGTTTTTTTTTTCTTTGCAATCAATGATACTAAATACATACAAATACAAGTATATACATGTATGTTCCTGAATACATAAAGACAATCTGTTCAGTCTCTATAATGTTAATTATTTTGTGTGTCTTCAAAGCTAATCATTTGGTATCGGTTAACTAATTGATTTTGTCTCTTAAGGCTTTGTATTATAGATCAGGTGTTATGTGGCCCTGGGTAATATTAAATTCATAATCTTCTTTACACAACTTTTTAAGCTTTGGGGGAAAAAAGGGCTTGTCTCACCTCATCCATTCAAAGCAAATGATTTTATACAAAGGAAACATTCCTACCTTTTTTCTTTAATAACTTGGGGGGTAGTAATAATGTGCCCTTTTGTTCCAAGCAGGTTGGCTAGAAGGAAATGATTAAAAAAAATGGAAAAATTGCAAAATATTTAGCACTCTCATCTGCCAGAAATCACAAGAAGGAATTCAGTAGTAATAAAAGCAGTAGACTCTTCTCATTGTCAGGGTGTAATGACTGGTACTCTTACTTCCACTTTTTTGTTTGTTTGTTTGTTGGTTTTTTGGTTTTCAAGACAGGCAGAGTTTCTCTGTGTAGCCCTGGCTGTCCTGGAACTCACTCTGTAGACCAGGCTGGCCTCAAACTCAGATATCTGCCTGCCTCTGCCTCCGAAGTGCTAGGATTAAAGGTGTGCGCCATCACTTCCCAGCCTCTTACTTCCATTTTTAAAGAGAACAGGATTAAAATAGAAACATTTTAAGTATCAAAGCCCCGTGCACTAGCACCTTGCATAGTGTACTCACTCTGGGAGAACACACTAATTAGTTATCTATTACAAAGTAATGACAAAACAGTGTCAAGCTGATGTTCCTGATAGTTGTTATACAGGATAATTACATTTACATATTTGTGAATTGGAGTTATGGCTAATGTAGCTAGAGAGCATTGCTCATACCAAGCATTTGTCCAATTGCCAGAATCTCTACTACATTCACTAACTCATTGTTACAGGGATTTTCCAGCACATATCTACAGAATTATGTGTTTATCGCCAGCAAAAAAATGAACAAAAAAACAAACAAAAAACCATATAAACCCCTTTAAATTGATGTCTTAAACACTTACCTGACTACATTTGGAGACTGGCCCTGGAAGAAAGTAAAAACTGCTAAATGTGATTACAAGGGTATTTTGTTCCCCGTTCTAAGAAGAATCAAAGTATCCACACTTTGGTCTTCTTCTTGAGTTTCTCGTGGTTTGTGGATTGTATCTTGGGTATCCCGAGCTTCTGGGTTAATATCCACTTATCAGTGAGTGCATATCATGTGTGTTCTTTTGTGATTTGGTTACCTCATTCAGGATGATATTTTCTAGTTCCATCCATTTCCCTAAGAATTTCATAAATTCATTGTTTTTAATAGCTGAGTAGAATCCATTGGGTAAATGTACCACATTTTCTGTATCTATCCTCTGTTGAGGGACATCTGAGTTGTTTTCAGCACTGGCTATTATAAATAAAGCTGCTATGAACACAGTGGGACATGTGTCCTTATTACATGTTGGAGCATCTTCTGGGTATATGCCCAGGAGTGGTATAACGGGGTCCTATGTCCAATTTCCAAAGGAACTGACAAACTGATTTCCAGAGTGGTTGTACCAGCTTGCAATCCCATCAGCATTGAAGTAGTGTTCCTCTTTCTCCACAACCTCTCCAGCATCTCCTGTCACCTGAATTTTTTATCCTAGCCAATCTGACTGGTGTGAGGTGGAATCTCAGGGTTGTTTTGATTTGCATCTTCGTGATGACTAAGGATGTTGAACATTTCTTTAGGTGCTTTTCATCCATTCTGTATTCCTCAGTTGAGAATTCTTTGTTTAGCTCTGTACCCCATTTTTAATAGAGTTATTTGGTTCTCTCGAGTCTAACTTCTTGAGTTATTTGTATACATTGGATATTAGCCCTCTATAAGATATAGGATTGGTAAAGATCTTTACCCAATTTGTTGGTTGCCATTTTGTCCTATTGACAGTGTCCTTTCCCTTACAGAAGCTTTGTAATTTTATTAGGTCCCATTTTTCAATTCTTGATCTGAGAACATAAGCTATTGGTATTCTGTTCAAGAAGTTTCCCCCTGTAATCTACAAACCATAAGAAATTCAAGAAGAAGGAAGACCAAAGTGTGGAGACCTAGATCCTTCTTAGAAGGGGGAACAAAATACCCATGGAAGGAGTTACAGAGACAAACTATGGAGCAGAGAATGAAGGAAAGACAATCCAGAGACCGCCCTACCTGGGAATCCTTCCCATATATAATCACTAAAGCCAGACACTATTGTAGATGCCAGCAAGTACATGTTGACAGGAGCCTGATATAGCTGTCTCCTGAGAGGCTCTACCAGTGCCCAACTAATATAGAAGTAGAGGCTCACACTCATCCATTAGATTGAGCACAGGGTCTCCAATGAAAGAGCTAGAAAAAGAATCCAAGGAGCTGAAAGGTTTTACAGCCCCTTAAGAGGAACAATATGAACTAACTACTACTCTCAGAGCTCTCAGGGATGAAACCACCAACTAAAGAGTACACATGTTGGGATTCATGGCTCCAGCTCTATATGTAGCACAGTATGGCCTAGTAGGTTATCAATGGGAGGAGAGGCCCTTCATCCTGTGAAGCATCTATAGCCCAGTGTAGCCAGGGCCAGGAAGCAGGAGAGGGTGGATTGGTGAGCAGGGGGAGGAGAGAAGGATTAGGGTTTTTTTCAGGAGGGGAAATCGTGAAAGGAGATATCAGTTGAAATGTGAATAAAGAAAATATCTAATAAAAGATTACAGGATGTAAAAAATCCTAACTTGTGACATTATTGTAATATATATTCCTGAGACTAAGGACTATAGTTAAGCTGATGTGATTTATTGATCCAAAATGTTTTAAATGCCTAGGTAATTTAGAATTCTTGTCATGACTTTAGAATAATCACAGAGAAATAATTTGATCACCTGGCATTTATAAGCCTCAGGCCTTACTTTTGGTAGTGTTAGATTATAATATATATTTTCTTATCTTTTGATCCAGCTTGGCATTTTGACTATTATGAAGTGATAGTTAGGGAGTTGACAGCCCAGATAATGATGCAGCACCCAAAAGGCAGCCAGAGGACTTTGTGGAGTCACTTCTGTTTCTTTTACCTTTCCATGGGATTTTGTTATCATGAACTTTGCTCATAGGCTTGCATGGCTAGCCCACTGAGCAATCTTGCTGGCCTATCATAAATCTTGCCTTATGACTTTAAGTCAGCTGTAGAGGAGATCCACTGTTGGCATGAATATTCTATTTTTTTGGGGGGAGGGGGCTTTTTTGAGACAGGGTTTCTCTGTGTAGCCCTGGCTGTCCTGGAACTTATTCTGTAGACCAGGCTGGTCTCGAACTCAGAAATCCACCTGCCTTTGCCTCCCAAGTGGTGGAATTAAAGGCATGCACCACCACTGCCCTGCCTATGAATATTCTTATTTTGATATTTTCTTGGATATTTAAAAAAAGAAGAAGAAGAAGATTCCTGTAGAACTGTTGTTCTTCGGTTCACATTAGGATAGAGATAGTGAAGTTTGATATGCACAAAGAATTCTGGAGGCAACAGCAGTAGCAACAGACATACTTAACAACAAAAAGCAAAGACAGACTGACCAGCTACTCAAGTTCTTTACTGCCAGAATATGTCGTCCATCCTGGGGGGAGGGATTTCTACCCTCAGCTACTCCTTCCTAGAAAAACTTTCACAGAACCTACAGATCCTGTGGTTTACACCCAAGGAGTGATCCCATTACATAGTTGCAATGAAATACCAACATTTAATGAAGATATACATATGGGCGCCACTTATCTTTAACCATCCATATTGCACTTCATCTTACCTTAACTGGTGTAACTACATTTTAATTAATTTATTAGACATCCAAACTACCAAAAAAAGAGATTACATATATAATGCCCTATTGAATATGATTGCTTATCTTGTTAGAATAAGTGTGGGTTGTGCTAATGCAAAAATCATGTCTAGCTTTAAGGAAAATAAAAGAAGATTCTGGGGTCATTCTGAGTGACCGTGGCTCAAGAATATAGATATCAGTTATCTCCAAATCCATTTTACAGCAGTTTCTTATAGTTTTAAGGAACAAAGAAACTCATAAATACATAAGAGTTTAAGTTTAAGACATATTAATGGTTACATCCAATGGGCAAGTACAGAGTTGTGAGGGGAGCCTTTTTGTAGGCCCAAAATACTATCTAATTGCATTCATAGCTGTTAAGTTGATGAAAGCTAGTGGTCTACTAAATTAATTTATTCCAAAATGTTCATATCTATCAGTCACAAGATGTTTATTCTGACACAGGGTTGGGCAAGGAATGACTGTTCTAGAGGGTTAGAACTAGCCTGATATGAGGTAATTAACCTATAGACCCACATGATTTCATTTAAATCTCTCCAGAGTAAGGCATCTTAGCCGTTAATCAATCTCTGCACAAACTTCTTTTTTTTTTTTCAGGGTTTTCATTCCCAGTGATTCATTTACACACAGAAAAAGCCACCTGAACACTGAGAACGTGAGCTGACTGTGCCATTGATGGAGTTAGCAGGAGAAACCATTGCTACAGGACCTTTCCTCTTGGACTTTGATACTCATGAACTATAAAGAAAGCAAATCTGGGAAGTGAAAGCCACAAAACCTGTTATATTATATTATATTGAGGGTATACTGGAATAGAAAAATATGCAGAACAATTACAAAGCCAAAAGATTTCACTGAGATATCCATCTTCAGTTTCTCCAACGAAACAATTAAATCATAGTAAAGAGAGTACTACCTACTTGCTTCTCCAGTAGCATTCAGCTTCTCTCTTCTGCTCAAGTTTCTCCTATGAATGGATTTCCCAATAGGTTTCCTCATTTTAACAATATCACTTTTTGCCTGCTGTAAAATGACTCAATCTTCATCAGTTCAAATTTATGGACAGTTCTTTTAATTTCCTACAGGTAAAGGGGTAAAATTATCCTGATATATTCCACCAGGTACTATTCCTGTCTTTCTTGTAGTGGTTTTATGTTAAGGTCCTACACTCCAACAAAATTATTATTAATAATAATAATATAATAATAATACAGTTGAAAGATAATTTTGTGAAAATATTCTATTAATTTAGAGTTTGAATACTTGGTATATGGGAAGGAGTGTGTGTCTCAAGATTGGATTTAATAGACTCACTGCTGGCTATACTAACCACACATCATAATACATGCATGATTAGATTCTGAGTCAGCAAAGCCCCCTTTGTTTCACTTTGCATTCCTTTTCAGTTTGGACAATGATATTTTTCATTCATCACCTCAGATAGGTCAGTAGATACAAGCTATTTAAAGTCTTAACTCACACCGACAGGCAGTGTGGACTGTGTCTGGCTAAGACACAAAGAATATTGGCCAACCACTCAAATAGATGAAGATACAACAGTGAGTATGATGTGAGAAATGAACTATTCAAACTATCAATATTAATACAAGATTTTTATTTTAATTTTACTTTGTATTTTGTTAGCTTACAAAGAATAAGATTTCATTATGATATTTGATTTTTTTAACAAAGAAAATTTGTTTTATTTATTTCTCATCTCTCTGCTCTACCCTGTTCTCTCCCTTGAACCTTCCACCTTCAGTAACTTCCTTTCTGGTTCAAACCATATACTTATCTTAGCCATTCACCTTTCAGCTCCTCTTGCTCCCAGTAGAGAGCACTGCTGCTTAGCTTTCTCTTCTTTACTGGCTCTTCCTGCCCTTGTTTACATCCATATAACAATTAAAATTTAGGGTGGCATCGTTGTTAAGAAAACTTGTTCAGAATACCCAAGATACAATTCACAGACCAAAAGAAGTTCAAGAAGAAGGAAGACAAAAGTGTGGATAATTTGGCCCTTCTTAGAATGGGGAACATAATACCAATGGGAGGATTATGGAGACAAAGTGTGGAGCAGAGACTGAAGGAAGGACAATCCAGACACTGTCCCACCTGGGAATCCTTCCCATATTCAATCATCCAACCCAGACACTATTGTGGATGCCAGCAAGTGCTGGATGACAGGAATCTGATATGGCTGCCTCCTGAGATACTCTGCCAGAACCTGACAAATACAGAGGTGGATGCTGGCAGCCAATCATTGTTACTGAGCCCAGGATCCCTAATGAAAGAGCTAGAGAAAAGACTGAAGGAGCTGAAGAGGTTTGCAGTCTCATAGGAGGAACAACAATATAAACCAACCAGACCCCCGAGAGCTCCCAGGGTCTAAACCACCAACCAGGATGGTTGGAATGCCAGGAAAGGGAAATGGGAGTGGGTGGATAGGTGAGAAGCACTCTCGTAAAGCAGGAAGGGGGGAGGATGGTATAGGGAGTTTTCTGGGGAAATAAGGAAAGGAGATAACGTTTGAAATGTGAATAAAGTATCTAAGGAAAAGAAAGAACAAAAAGAAAAAGGAGAAGGAGAAGGAGAAACAAGAAGGAGAATGATGGGGAGGAGGAGAAGACAAAAAAGGAGGAGGAGGAGGAGGAGGAGAAAAGAAAGAGGAAGAGGAACAAGATGATGACAACGATGAGTACGATGATGACTACTATGTCGACAAAGATGATGACAACAACAAATCTGAAGACAATGAAGACAACAATGAAGCCAACTTGTTCTCCCAGAGTACTCAGGTTCAATTCCCAGCACCCACAGGACTCCTCACAACCATCTATAACTCCAGTTCCGTGGGATCTAACATCCTCTTCTGATTTTCACAGACCATCAACCAGGCACATTGGTATAAATACATGCAGGCAAACATCCAAACAAGTGACAAAGAGGAAAATATGACAATTGTAAACAATGTAACATCTTCTTAGGAGGGAGAGCACACAGTTTTTATCTCTCTTAGACCCTGTTACCCTTCTTCAAGTAATAATTTCCAGATTCATCCATTTTCCTGAAATGTTCAGGTTTTTTCACATGAGTAAAGTTTATTGTGACTATGTACTATATTTTTATTAGGCATTCTTCTGTGGACGAAAATCTAGTCTTGTATATTTTTTTTTCTTTTGTATGTTGTAAGTTATACAGGAGTCACAATAGAGTCCCCGGAGGGGAAAACCTCAGTCATATGGTAGGTCTATTTTAAAATTTTTAAGAAACTTTCACACTGACTTCTATTGGGGACAAACTATTTTACACCCCTGTCATCAGTGAACAGGGCTTTCTCATTTCCTACATCCGTTCTAGCTCAATGACAAAGCCAGCATGTCACTGGCACAAAAACTGAAGTCAGATAAACGGGAAATATGAGACAGCCATAAATAAACCTACCCAGCCATTGTGACCTGATTTTTGCAAAAGCCTTCAAAAGCAGACATTGGATAAAAGACTGCTTCTTCTACAAATGATGCTGGAGAAAGTGGGTGCCCACTTGCAGAAAAGATAAAATTAGATATACATCTATCAATATGCACAAAAATCAATTCAAAGTGAATGGAAAGCTAAATTTAAAACCTGAAATGCTGAAGAAACCCAGAGGAAATATATTTTAAGTTAAAAGTATAAGCAAAACTTTCTAAACAGGACTCCAATTACACAAGAAATAGACCCAATAAAATATGTTGGATGTACCAAATTAAAGAGTTTTGAAGAGTAGGAAATTTATCATCAGAACTAAAAGACAGTCTATAAATGGACAGAAATATTTCCTCTCAATGCAGACATGAGGTTGATATATACAATATATGAAGGATTTCAAAAATTCCATATTGAAAATACAAAACAACCAATCAACATATAGAATAGTGAAACTACAAGATAGATTTTAAATGGGGAAATAAACGTAGAAACAAAAATTCAAGCCTTCAGCATTGAACATGAATGTAAAATATAACACTTAAGGCAATTTAGATATAAAAAGTTAAGGCTAAAACATATAGCCTATGAAAGAATACTTTCTTTGTGTGTGTGAATTTTTATTTATTTATTTATTTATTTATTTATTTATTTATTTATTTATGTTTCTCAAGACAGGGTTTCTCTGTGTAGCCCTGGCTGTCCTGGACCTCACTCTGTAGACAAAGCTGACCTAGGACTCAGAAATCATCTGTCTCTGCCTCTCAAGTGCTGGGACTAAAGGTGTGTGCCACACTGCCAGGCATGTGTGAAATTTTTAGTTCAAGCTATTGCTTACTAGAGAGTGGGTGGCAAGAAAGAAAGAAAACTAGTTTCATATTAAATAAAATATTGTATATAGTTATGTTTGAACATTTTATATATTCCTTCATAATGTGAGAAAATAACACTTGTAAAGATGATCTATTAAGAGAAATTTGAACATTTTAATATAAAGTATCATTGAACAGAATAATAAACTTTTTCATAAACTACAAAGTGCCAAAATACTGCAGAATTGTATTTAATTAAAATTATGTAAAATAAAAATCACTTAAGGCAGGTACATTTATTGAAGAAGTATATTTAATAACAATAAAAATGTTCAAATCTTACTTAAAATTGCTACATCATGATAACAGTATGTAAATAGTTTTATATTTATAATAAAAAGAAAGGAAATAGATGACTAAGTATTACACACTAAATAAAATTACATCAATAGAATTTCCAACAGAAATATACAGAGGGTCACAGTTGAAGGAAAACATGTACAGTATTAAAAAGTTGTCTCCAAATATAACAAATGGCTATTTTAAGGACATTTTACTGTTTTACATTCTCTTATATTGAATTTTCAAAATTAAAAGTGTTAAACAGTTTAAATGGAGCATATTAACCAAGATATAGAGTAGCGATGGGATAGAGGGTTTCCGGGGGCAAGAGCAGGGGCAGGGGAAGGACCAGAAAAGGGGATAATATTTAAAATGTAAATAAAGAAAATATCCAATAAAAAATTAAAAAGCAAAATAAAAAAAAAGATACAAAAACAAATTATGTTTAAAAATGTTAGTTATACCGGGCGATGGTAGCGCGTGCCTTTAATCCCAACGCTTGGGAGGCAGAGGCAGGTGGATTTCTGAGTTTGAGGCCAGCCTGGTCCACAGAGTGAGTATCAGGACAGTCAGGACAACACATAGAAACCCTGTCTTGAAAGACCAAAAGAGAAAGAAAATAGGTTAGTTATAAAGTAAAATGCCCAGTGCACACTGCACCATATAAAATAAGTTAGAAAGAACATATATACCATTATTATCATCATCAGTAAAATGTCAATCTTAATTAAAAGAACTACTAAGTGTTCTAAAAAAAAAGTGCTGAGACACAGAACAATTTAAAGTGTATATCTGAGTGTAGGTTAATATTGCAATCATTGAAACAATGTAAAGTTTCTTTTAAAATTAAAAAAAAACCAAACCTCATAACTGAGTACTCAAAATAAAAAGTAATTGCTCTGGTGATAAAAGCAATTGGCCTGTTCAAGTCTACAACAGTGGGACCAGCTTCTCTGGGCTTAAAAACTTTGAAATTTTGAAGCAAAATTTTCCACATTTTCCCAAGTTCAGACCTTGTCTTCTGATGAAAAGAAAATATATTTTCTTTTGTAGATATTTCCATTTCTACTATATAGTATATGAATATATCACCCATGGTGTAATACCTCACTAAGCAACCACTCATCTTAAGGCATAGTTGCACACATTAGTTTATATTAAAACTTTATACACATATTTTCATGGAAACCAAAATAAAATGTAAAATCTGAAGTTACTAGATATTAAGAGCACAATGATTTCAGCAACATTAATGTTCTAGGCAGCAATGGTAAACTCAGTGTAAAATGTGAGTTTAAATACACACATAGAGTTGAGCTACTTTTAGGAAACTAAAATATGACACAATTTCAATGTACTACTAATACAAGAAAACATATATTATTTTATACTAATACAAGAAAATATATGAGAACATAGGGACACAGCAAAAGAGAAACAAAAGAAAAAGAAAGATTCTAAGGCAGGTATCTTTAACATTTTAAAAATATTTTTAAAGCTGGAGCATTAATTAAAAGATTAAATTAAAAGAATTTTACCAAAATTTAATTGAACCTCTATAATGGGTTTATCCATTATAGTTACAAGAAAAAAATTATTAAAATATCAGAATTATATCAATGTGATGAATAATAATTTTAAACAAGAAATTTCTATATGTATAATATCAAAGAATTTCAGGCACACTGTGATGAAATAAATTACCAACAGTGAAAGTGAAATGTCCTGTAGAGTTGATTGTCATCTGTGACTAAGAAGACAATCCAAAAGTGGAAGTAGATCTTGTTCTGTAAAATGAGGTAAGCCTGTGTTACTGTATATTCTGTATTGTTTTACTAGTGGAAATATTCTCAATGCTTTGCAATGCATACTTGTTTTCATATTTTGGCTTCATTAAGTGAGTAATGATTTGTAGACCTATTTCTTTTTTTACTTTTTTTTACTAGCAAAATAGGAGCTTTGGTAAATATGCCTATGTTAACTTTGATAAGGAGATGCTTGTCTGATGCTTTCCTCCATGGTCACCTCTCAATGATTTCATGGCCATCACGAAAGACAGCCCTGGGTTTTACAACTTTAAATTTTCTTTTATAGAAATTTTAAATAGTGTATTTATCACAATGATATAGAGAAGTGATGCATATGGATTTTTTTTTATTTTTTTTTCTGTTATTGTCTTTAAGGAAATACTGATAAATAGAATAAATACATCAATTATTTTTCCATTACCTCCTGGAATCTAAATAATTATTTTCTTTTTAGAGTTGTATTTATTTGTAGTAACCCTTATATTATCCTTTAATAGGTATACTAAAATTAGTTAGTTATCACCATTGCTAACTAATTATTTTTTGTTTTATTCTCTATTCTCAATTTTAGTCTCTGTGTTATTTCTTAGACCTCTCTGAAGTCTGTTATCTTACTAAAGAATATAAAGAATCGTAATTGACAGAACAGCAAAGGCATTGATTTTTTGAGTCACTACTATATTTGCTTTAGAATTCAACTTTTAATATTCCAAACGATTTACCTCCTTTGTCAAAGATCAAGTGACCATAGCTGTGTGGGTTCATTTCTGGGTCTTCAATTCTATTCCATTGATCTACCTGCCTGTCACTGTAGCAGTACCATGTAGTTTTTATCAAAATTGCTCTGTAGTACAGCTTAATGTCCTGGATGGTGATTCCACCAGAGGTTCTTTTATTGTTGAGAATAGTTTTTATTATCCTAGGCTTTTTGTTATTCCAGATGAATTTGCAAATTGCCCTTTCCAAGTCTGTGAAGAACTGAGTTGGAATTTTGATGGGGATTGCATTGAATCTGTAGATTGCTTTAGGAAAGTTGGCCATTTTTTAATATATTAATCCTGCCAATCCATGAGCATGGGTGATCTTTCCATCTTCTGAGATGTTCTTAGATTTCCTTCTTCAGAGACTTGAAGTTCTTGTCATATAGATCTTTCACTTGCTTACTTAGAGTCAATCCAAGGTATCTTATATTATTTGTGATGGTTTCTTCTTCTTCTTGTACTCCTCACAGTTAATTCTTGCATCTTTTCTGATCTACTTGTCAGCTCTCTTTTTAGGAAGTAAATGTGCATTTAAGGGAATAATTGTAAAATATAATATAATAGCACAATAAAAACAAATCAGTGCTACTTTTCCATGTTCATAGTCCATTTTGTAGGTGTTGTATACATTAGTGAATATCAAGCAAAAGTTATATAGCTTCTTATAACCCCTTATGAATGTGCTTTGCTGGGGAAACATGACTCTATCACAGTATAAAATTGTTCCTATTATCTGCTAAGTCACAACTTATCATCTTTTGAAACATCTTAATGTAAAGTAAATTAAAAAAATTAAGAGGATATGTATTGTACTGGATAGTTTTGTGTGTCAACTTGACACAAGCTAGAGTCATGAAAGGATCATCAGTTGAGGAAATTACTCCATGAGATCCAGATTTAAGGCATTTTCTCAATTAGTGATCAATTAGGCAGGGCACAGCCTATTGTGGGTGTTACCATCTCTGGCCTAGTTCTGTTTAAAAGTTGGCTGAGCAAGCCATGTAAAGTGAGTCAGTAAGCAGCATCTCTCCATGACCTCTACATCAGTTCCTGCCTCTCAGTTCTATCCCTGATTTAGTTCCTGTCTTAACTTCCTCCAATGATGGATTATGATTTGAAGCCTAAGCCAAATAAACACTTTCCTTTGCAAAAAAATTAAATAAATAAAAAAATAATAAATAAAATTGTCTAGGTGAGTTTTCATGAAAATAGGGATTTATATGTTAGAATTTTCTGCAAAGAGAGAACTAAGTTTTAAATCCTGTGCATGAAAACAAAATCATTCTGTTTAATGATTCAGAAAATAGCATCTCTGGATGCTTGCAGCCAACCATTGGACTGAGCACTGAAACCTCAATGGAGGAGAGAGAGAAAAGTCTGAGAGAGCTGAGGGGATTTGCAACCCCATAGGAAGAACAACAAGATGCTCCCCCAGAGCTCCCAGGGCCTAAACCACCAAAAAAAGGGTACACATGGAGGGACTCATGGCTCCAGCTGCATATGTAGCAGAGGATGGCCTTATCTGGCATCAATGGGAGGAGCAGCCCTTAGTCCTGTGAAGGTTCAATGTCACAGTGTAGAGGAATGCTAGTGAGGTGGGAGTGGGTAGGTGGGTAGGTGGGTAGGTGGGTAGGTGAGTGATCACTCTCATAGAAGCAGGGGGAGAGGGGTTGGGAAAGGAGATTTGTAGAGGGGAAACCAAGGAAGGGGATAACATTTGAAATGTAAATAAAATAATCAATAAAAAAATATACCATCTCAGATCTGAGTGCTGAGTTGCATCAGTCTATGCTTAAAAGAATGAATGATATTCTATATTTGTAGTCTTTATAGATTTTAAACATTCTGAGGAAACTCTAGTCCTATTTAATATAGTTCATCACTATAGGCTAATGAATTAATTTCTGATAAATTTTGTTTTGGTTTCAATTCTCCCATTATATTTATATAAAGAAATAAAGATAAAAAATATACTACAGAGCTGGGAGGCAGAGGCCTCACAAGTGGCAGGGGATCCAAGACAGGATTCTCTCAACCTCTGTCTACACCTAGGAGTGAGGGTGGTGCATCCCCAGCCCTCTCTGCCCCTTCCCTGCCAGCAGAGAGCCTGCCTTCAGGGAGTGCTTTAACTCAGGGACTCCTGTGAGATTCGCCATTTTCTCTCCAGTCTCTTTCTAAGGAGGGACCAGCAAGGAGGCACAGGCCTCACAGGTGGCAGGGCAGCAGGGACAGGATCCTCTCTATGTCCCTCTACACCTAGGAGGGATAAGAGATCGACAGCCCTCTCTGCACCTTTCCCCCAAGTGGAGATACTGTCAACAGAGTGTGCTCAGACCCCAGGACTCAGGATGGACAACTTATCCACAGCCATCTACACCCTGGTATTACCAGAGGAGAGCTGATCTCCCAGTAGTGCAGACAAAGGCATACAGACCCACAGGAGTAACAAGCTCTAGTCAGAGATAGCAAGAACATCTAACACCAGAGATCAAAAGATGGCAAAAGGCAAGCGCAAGAATCCTACTAACAGAAACCAAGACTACTTGGCTTCATCAGAACCTGGTACTCCCACCACAGCAAGTCCAGGATACCCCAAAACACTGGAAAAGAAAGATTTGGATCTAAAATCATATCTCATGATGGTAATAGAGGAATTTAAGAAGAACATGAATAACTCCCTTAAAGAAATACAGGAGAACAAAGGTAAAGAGGTACAATCCCTTAAAAAGGAAACCAAAAAATCCCTTAAAGAATTACAGGAGATCATGAGTAAACAAGTAGAAACCATTAAAGAGGAAACACAAGAATCCCTTAAGGAATTACACTAACAAACAGGTGAAGAAATTAAGCAAAACTATCCGGGACCTAAAAATGAAAGTAGAAATCATCAAGAAATCACAAAGAAAGAAAATTCTGGGGGTAGAAATCTTAGGAAAGAAGTCAGGAAACATAGATGCAAGTATCACCAACAGAATACAAGAGATAGAAAAGAGAACCTCAGGCACAGAAGATACCATAGAAAACATTGGCACAACAGTCAAAGAAAATACAAAATGCAAAAAGTTCCTGACCCAAAACATCCAGGAAATTCAAGACCCAATGAGAAGACTAAACCTAAGGATAATAGGAATAGAAGAGAGTGAAGACCTCTAACTTAAAGGGCCAGTAAATATATTCAACAAAATTATAGAAGAAAACTTCCCTAACCTAAAGAAAGATATGCACATGAACATACAAGAAGCCTATAGAACTCCAAATAGACTGGAACAGAAAAGAAATTCCTCCTGCCACATAATAGGCAAAACACAAAATGCACAAAACAAAGAACAAATACTAAAAGCAGTAAAGGAAAAGGGTCATGTAACATATAAAGGCAGGCCTATCATAATTACACCAGATTTCTCTCCAGAGACTATAAAAGCTAGAAGATCCTGGGCAGATGTCAAACAGACCCTAAGAGAACACAAATGGCAGTCCAGAGTACTATACCCAGCAAAACTCTCATTTACCATAGATGGAGAAACCAAACTATTCCATGACAAAACCAAATTCACACAATATATTTCCACAAATTCAATGCTTCAAAGGGTAATAAATGGAAAACTCCAATACAAGGAGGGGAACTACATATTTGAAAAAGCAAAAATGTAATCTTCCAACAAAACTAAAAGAAGATAACCACATGAATGGAATCCCAACTCTAACAACAAAAATAACAGGAAGCAACAATTACTTTTCCTTAATATCTATTAAATTCAATAGACTCAATTCCCCAATAAAAAGACACAGACTATCAGATTGGGTACGTAAACAGGACCCAACATTTTGTTGCATATAGGAAACCCACCTCAGTGACAAAGACAGGCACTACTTCAGAAGAAAAGGCTAGAAAACAATCCTCCAAGCCAATGGTCCCAAGAAAAAAGCTGGAGTAGCCATTCTAATATCTAATAAAATCGACTTTCACCCTAAAGTGATCAAAAAGATAAGGAGGGACACTTCATATTGATCAAAGGTATGACCTACCAAGACAAACTCTCAATTCTGAACTGCTATGCTCCAAATCAAAGGGCATCTAGATTCATAAAATAAACTTTACTAAAGCTCAAAGCACACATTGCACCACACACAATAATAGTGGGAGATTTCAATACCCCATTCTCTGCAATGGTCAGATCATGGAAACAGAAACTATAAAAGACACAATGAGACTAACAGAAGTTACAACACAGATGGATTTAACAGATATCTATAGAACTTTTTATCCTAAAACAAAAGGGTATACCTTCTTCTCAGCACCCCATGGTACCTTCTACAAAATTGACCATATAATTGATCACAAATCAGGCCTCAATAGATATAAGAAGATTGAAATAATTCTATGTATCCTATCAGATCACCATGGACTAAGGCTGCTCCTCAATAACTTAAACAATAGAATGCCCACATACAAGTGGAAGCTTAACAATACTCTTCTCAATGAAAACTTGATCAAGAAAGAAATAAAGAAAGAAATTAAAGACTTTCTAGAGTTTAATGAAAATGAAGCCACAACATATCCAAACTTATGGGGCACAATGAAAGCAGTCCCAAGAGGAAAACTCATAGCAATATGTGCCTCCAAAAAGAAACTGGAGAGAGCATACAGAGCAATTTGATGGCACATCTGAAAGCTCAAGATGAAAAAGAAGCAAATTCACCCAAGAGGAGTCAAAGGCAGGAAATAATCAAACTCAGGGCTGAAATCAACCAAATAGAAACAAAAAGAATTATACAAAGAATCAACCAAACCAGAAACTGGATCTTTGAGAAAATTAACAATAAGATTAACCCTTAGCCAGACTAACTAGATGGCACAGAGACAGTATTCTAATAACAACATCAGAAATGAAAAGGGAGACATAATAACAGACACTGAGGAAATCCAAAAAAAAATCATGAGATCCTACTACAAAAAACTATACTTAACAAAACTGGAAAACCTGGATGAAACGGACAATTTTCTAAAGAGATACAAGGTACCAAAGTTAAGTCAAGATCAGATTAACGATCTAAACAGTCCCATATCTGCTAATGTAATATAAACAGTCCTTAATGTTCACCCAACCAAAAAAAGGCCAGGACCAGATGGTTTTAGTGCAGAGTTTTATCAAACATTCAAAGAAGACCTAATACCAATACTCCTCAAACTATCCACAAAATTTGTGCTATGAAGCCACAGTTACTCTTATACCTAAACCACAAAAGACCTAACAAAGAAAGAAAACATCTGAACAATTTTCCTTATGAATATCGATGCAAAAATACTCAATGAAATTCTTGCAAACTGAATCAAAGAACACATCAAAACTATCATCCACCATGATCAAGAAGGCTTCATCCCAGGGATGCAGGGATGGTTCAAAATTCAGGAAATCCATCAACGTAATTCATTATATAAACAAACTCAAAGGAAAAA
>JADRCD010225796.1:0-18707 GCA_019843815.1 Montemys delectorum
CAACAAGGTCACACATCTCCATCGTGCTAGTCCTTCTGAGCCAAGGGGCCATTTTCATTCAAACTACCACAGGCTGCATCAGACAGGAAGCAAAAGACACTAGGAAGTGGTCAGCTCGTTTTCTCAGAATTCTCTCCAGGCCAGGGAGGTGGCTCAGCCAGTAAACTTATTTTCTGCCAAGCCTGCAGACCTGAGTTTGAGCCTTAGACCCGCACATGGAAGAAGAAGAGAACCAATTCCTGAAAGTTGTCTTGAACCTCCACACACCTGCCTCAGCAAGCATGCACAGACAAACACAATAAATAAGTAAACAATTGTCTTTTAAAAGTCTCTCAAGGGCCTGGCTCTAACTGCACCAGGATATCCTGTCAGGTCCTACCTTTTAAGCATCAGCAAACCATAGACAAAGATTTCAACACATGAGTCTTTGGGGGATAATCCACCCTCTCAAACTTAACCAATGTGCTTTCATTAAAGTCCAAAGCATGGGGTCTCTATTTTTATGTTGCTTGACAGGAAAAGCAAAGCACCTTAGCTGCATATTGACTTCATTTCTTCTCTAGTGTCTGGAAGTATGAATTGGCATCAACTCTAACACCACAAACATACTTATTTATAAAGAGGGAAAGTAACCTCTGGATTAACCTAGAAGTTGAGAAAGCTTTACAGTGTACCTACAGTTCATGTTGTTATTGTGTAGTGAACTTACTCTTGGTAAGAACAACCTTAGGGTTGGTGCTATTTTTTGACAAACTACTAACAACAATGTTCCCTACCCTACTCAGTAGCATCTGCTTTATTAGAATCCCCCAGGAAAGCTCTCCCGTGACCTTTTGATAGTTGTGTTCTGCTGAACAGGTGGTTTGATTTTTATCATATGGGCTGTGTGAGATGTGTACCTACTTGTGTTAATTCTCACCTTGGCAGATGGAATGCTTGGAGCCAAAAACATGATACAGCTACACCAATTATACAGAACCATGTATTTATTTTTCTAAACTAAACCTAGCCAGGGATTATTTTATTATCTCTTGGCCCCAATTATTTCTTCTGTTTATTTTTTAACAAGTTGGTAACAGTTCATAAAAGTAGTTCACAATGTTTTGCAGACAGCTCAGAAATAATATTAGGAAATAAAGTATTTCATAACTGGACGGCTAAAGGGAAACCTGGGTCATTTCACTTATGTAATTTTTTATTTCATTTCACAGAAATATCCAACAGTAAAGCATTGTGTGTTTTAAGGTACCTAATTTCATATTTTTCTTACAGGAGTTTCTGTCAGAAAGTGAAAATGGGCAACATAAGCTAAACATGATGCTGTCCAAAGGGGAGCTACTGAGCTCTCTGCTGACCAAAGAGAAATTACAAGCTGTCCAGGCCAAAGTCCTAACCGCAAAAGAAGACTGGAAAAATTTTCATGCAAATCTCCACCAAAAGGAGTCGGCCCTGGAGGTACTGCACAGCCCCCTGGGGCATGCCTCATGGTGTTTGGTGGTGGTGTCAAATGGCCAGTTTCAGGGTCCCACAGAGTTTTTAAGCATTTTGGTCATCCCATTTAAGCATAGAAATGGGCAACCAGACGATGAAAGGTGAGCATAGTGCTGTAAGTGACTAACCCTGAGGACTAGGTGGCTTCTTACACAGAGGCCATTGCTACAGGCTCATCCATGCGCATCCCTGCAGGGACAGCCAACCTCACTTCTGAGCATCACATTTAATATCTCATTTGAAGTACTGCAGCTTGGGAAATTATTCCAGGAGAATAGACAGAAAAACTCCTGCAAGGCTACAAAATATTGGCTCAGAGTTCATATAACTCACACTAGCATCCAGTTTGGTGTTGAATACAAGGGAAGATAGCATTTGTGTGATTTAATTTCCTAAAATGACAACTGATGAATATCATAATGTATGCCACAATGTAGAATTTCTTTTCTTCTGAGATCATGTATTCTTTGTATTAACTCTTCTATGTATGAAAGGCACCAAGCTTTTGAAAACATTTCCTGGCAAGGATGGATTCTTTTTTTTTTTTTTAAGATATTTTCTTTATTTACATGTAAATTTCTCCTTTCCCAGTTTCCCCTCCAAAAAACAAACAAACAAACAAACAAACAAAAACAACAAGAACAAACTCCTGTTGCCTCCCCGTTCCCCATGCCTGCCACCCCACCCTCTCCCACTTATTGGCCCTGGCATTCCCCTACACTGGGACACAGAACCTTCACAGGGCCGAGGTCCTCTCCTCCTATTGATGATCGAATTTGCAATCCTCTACTATACACATGCTGCCAAAACATTCAGTCCCATCATGTATAGTCCTTGGTTGGTGGTTGGGTCCCTGGGAGCTCTGAGGGAAGGATGAATTCTTAATTTGATGATGGGAATAATGAATACAAGATTTAAAAGGAGATTCTAATAAGGCATTGCCATCAGAAAAACAACCAGACTTTCTTGGTTCTTTCTTATACTAAGAGCTTTGAGTTCACCCTTGAAAGCAGATGCTGCTCATGGCAAACATTCTCCACTGAACATGATGCTAACCATGAAGTTCCTGGAAATTACCTGTGACCTCTAATATCATTAGTACAATGTGGCCTCCAAAGTAAGAGTCCTATAGAGAATGTGTCTCTCGTAGCCAGGTCATTTTACTCATCATTGTCCAAGAACAGGGAGCTCAAGATTGACCGTTTTGTTAATCTGAATTGCCTCATTGCAGGTATAACTGTCGAGTCTAACCCCATCTGTCCTTCCTTTCCTAATAAGAATAAACAATATAGCATAGCCTTTGGCAATAAGATAGCAAGTCTTTATCCTGTTCCCGGAACCTCATTTTCTAGGTCATTCCTGTGAAAGAATTCCCAGGATAAAACATGGACATTCATAGAAAGATGCCACTCACTCTATTTGAAGAAGTCAAGGAAGGTGTCCAAAGAAGTGATATTTAAACTATACATTGAAGGTCATGTATCTGTTGGATCTTCCAAGATTGGCATGCAATTCTTACAGAAAGAACTGAGAACATGGGTTCAGGAAACTGTGAATGATGTTGAGAAGTGGAGGATGTTGAGAAAATTGAGGCAGACATGAAGTTTAGGCAGAGGAGAGCAGTAGAGATAAATGGAGACAGAGATTAGGATCACACAGTGAAACATCTGTGTGTCGAGTAATTTGACTTTGAATCTCAACCAGTTTCCCTCATGAGAATGCAAGACAGTTTCCCCAGGATGAAGTCTATCAGAAACTCTTACAAATGCAGAGGACAGAACTCATTACAAACAACAGATGCTTCAAGGTACCAGGACTTATTTCTTTCTTCAAGATTTCTTGAGAAAGACTAAGTGAGTGAGTGAGTGAGTGAGTGAGTGAGTGAGTGAGTGAGTGAGTGAGTGAGTGAGTGGCAGGCTTTAAAGCTGGAGATGAACATGTCAACTTTGACTGTAGTATAAACAAGAAGGAGGAATCATAGATAGCCAGAAAAGCACTGTAGTATAAACAAGAATTGGAAACTGTACATAGCCAGGAAAGCAGAAGAAACTTAATCATAGTGGTGCATGTGAAAGTGACGGTCTAAATAGCAGAAAGAGTAATACAGCAGGTGATTCATCTCTAAGACAAAACACAACAGAATTTGTCAGTTAACTATGTGGGGGGAGTGCCAAAATTAAGTTTGATTCTTGAGTGTCTCATCTGTAAGACTGCGAATGAGGAGGCTGTTAACCGAGATGTGAATGAAGATATAGACACATTGCAAAGTGTAGTTTGGGGGAATGAACCTATTTAGTCAGATTAATCTACACTTGCTTTTGTGTACCTGGAAAGTGATCCTGTGGCTAATGATCAGAACACAGCAGCTAACGGAAGCCCAGGATCTGACAAGAGAGCAGAACTGAGAAAACAGTGCCTGGCACTGTAGGCAACTACATAACCACACCGTTTAATCCTCAAAGTCATTATAGATCACCATAAATCATTTGTCTCTGTCATGTGGATGGAGAAATGAAGGAGCCATGCATGAAGGCACAGAACTGGAACACCAAGAGACAGAAGCAGTGTGATTAGGAGTTTGAAGCCAGTCTGAGCTATCCTAGGATAAATAGTGAGACCCTGTCAATAAAAAATTAGGAAAGAAAGAAGTCAGTGTGGAGGAAGGCAGGGAAGGAAGGAAGGAGGAAAGGAGAGATGGGGGAAGGAAGGTGGGGAAGGCAGACTAAGGTACAGGATGGCTAAAAATCTGCGGAATTCACACAGCTGGGAAGTGGTGGAGACAGGTCAAATCTAGCACTGTGCCTCAGTGATTCATAAACACAGTTATAGTAACACAGGGTTTGAGACCTTCTAGATGTCACTGGACCCACTGGAGAAATCACTGGGCAAAACCTTCAACGTGAACACAGAGTAGGAAGCCAGTACCCTCTTCACGGACACAAAAGGCAGGTCTAAATCCAGAGGCTCAGAAAGAGCTTCAGAAGTCCACCGCAAGTGCATGCTTACTGCTTACTCTTAGCACTCAGTCACCACACACAGATGAAAGTCACCCAGCTTTCTTCCGTGCTCCCTGGGGTATTTGCAAAGCCACAGTTTTTAGTCATGGTTCTTTATGGGTAGCATTTCCACAAAACAGCAATAACAGGAAGGCATAAATGCCTTGTATTTACAAATGCATATAATTGTTCAATTAGTATTTGGCAAGAATTAATCTGGACTCTGGGGATGCAGCAGAGAGGAAAACAGAACAAACCCTCTGTTCTAATGAACTTTACGTTTTATCGGGTATCATTCTTGATAATTTTACCTATGTGATTTATTTTAAACTCTGATGATTTCCTGCAGATAATACATCTCCCTATGGGAAACATAGAAGACATGATCAAGTGCCACCTCTACCAATACCCTGGATCAAATCCAGAGAAAGCTTTGAGTCAATGTCCAAGAGGCTCTACAGTCTTCATACTTAGTTTCACAGATAACATTTTATGGACCTGATGCTTGAGTAAAATTTCTAAATTCCTTAAATCTTTTATTGGTCCACATTGCAATTTTAATAATAGATTCGTATGATTAGACCTAGCACTTCATAAGAAATAGATTCCTTTGCCACCATGAAGTGTATAACACATTATCAGCATGCTTTGATCTATAGTCTATGAAAGTAATAATATTTGTACTATCCTTATGAGATAAGCACACATTCTTATTAAGAATATGTGTATTCAAAGCATAATAAAAAAAAATGTTAGGGAGGTGATTCGGTTGGTAACATGCTTTCTGCACGAGCAGGAGAATCTAAACTCAATTCCCAGCACCTACATAAAAGGTAATGGGACCAGAAGCGTTCTTGGGCTTCACTGGCTTGCCAGTCTAGCCAAATTGGTAAGCTCCAAGTTCAATAAGAACTGTTCTCTCTAAACAATAAGGTAGAGGGGATGAGGATTTGACTCAGTGGTTAGGACCACAAACTGCTCTTGCAGAGGACCTGAGTTTAATTCCCACCACCCAAATCAGGCAACTCACAGCTGCATGTAACTCCAGTTACAAGGGAGCTAACTCCCTCCTCTTGCTTCCACAGATACCTGCATTTACATGTGCATGTTCCTACACAGACACACCCACATATGTACACAACTAAAAATAAAATAAGTCGTTAAAATTTATAATAAAAATTAGGGTGCAAAGCAATCATGGAAAAAGTTCCCAAGACGTTGACCTCATAGGAACATTCACACAGACACAGACACAGCATAATAAGCACATAACTTACATATGTGTGTGTTTATATATAGTGCTGCTTATCCTATCATTAATTAGTTCTTACCAGTGCTGGATCATTCCTATAAGGAAACAGGGTATATTCCAGGAAGCATGAGACATGGGCCCTTCCATTGTGGAACTTACAGTCTCAGGGTACAGTCCAGGCATAGCGGCATCAGATGGGAATGCACAGCCCAACCCTGCCTATGATTAAGCTTGTGTTTTAAAAAATCAAAACCATGGAAGTAGAAATGATCTATCCAGAGAATTAAAGAGAATGCTTGTGTAGTCTGAAAGTAAAGGCCTAAACACTCTTAAAGGATGCCAAGTGAAGGTTGGGGATCTGTCTCTGTCTTTCTCTCTCTCTCTCTGTGTCTCTCTCTGTGTGTGTGTGTGTGTGTGTGTGTGTGTGTGTGTCTGTCTGTCTGTCTTTCTGTCTGTGTGTATCTGATTGTCTCTCTGTCTCTGTCCCTGTATGTCTGTGTGTCTCTGTCTCTGTATATGTCTGACTGTCTCTCTCTGTCTCTGTCCATGTATGTCATGTGTGTCTCTGTCTCTCTCTGCGTGTGTCTATGTCTGTCTGTCTCTCTGTGTATATCTGACTGTCTCTCTGTCTCTGTCCCTGTCAGTATGTATGTGTGTCTGTCTCTGTGTGTGTTTGACTATCTCTCTGTCTCTGTCCCTATCTGTGTATCTCTATGTGTCTGTCTCTCTGTCCTTGTCCCTATCCGTGTGCATGTGTGTGTATAGGTGTGTATGTGTAGGTGTGTGTAGGTCACAAATTGACATCATGTGCCATCTTTAATCACATTTAGCCTTATTTATTTATTTATTTATTTATTTATTTATTTATTTATTATCAACAGGGTCTTCTTCTGAACCTAGCTGTGGCAGTCTGCTAGTCTGCAGGGACTCTTCTGTATGTCCTTCTCACCTCTAGGATTATAAGGCTGTGCTGTCATGCTAGCTTTGTTTATTTGGTTTAGGTTGGTTCCGTGGACTAAGTTCCCATCCCTGCAGGTTTGCAGAGAGTACTTACAGGCGGGCCTCCTCTCCACCCCTTGGGATTTTTGTTTGTTCGTTCATCCCCAATGTTATCTGAACTCTGGCAGAATCTGAAGATCCAGATGAAAGACTTTGAGGTGAGCGCAGAACCTGTGCAGAACTGGCTGAGTAAAACGGAGAGGCTGGTGCAGGAAAGCAGCAATCGCCTTTATGACCTGCCCGCCAAGAGGAGAGAACAACAGAAGCTGCAGGTGATGGATGGGGCCCCGACTTCACTCCTTCCTCTGGCCACTCTGGCCAGATGCATGCTGGGAGCCCTGGTCTTAGCTAACAGCACCTTAAGACGCAGTGTTCCTTCTTGCTCCGACAGAATTGAGTTTATGTTTTCTGTCTCTCCTCTGAGATATGGTTGGTTTTCTTCCCGTAGCAGCCCACTGTGTGTAGCTTGAAAAATAATGCAGTCTTCAGGGAGACTCCAGTTGCTTGTCAATGTTTACTTCCATGTTCTCTGGGCCCAAGTTTCGTCCTCCATGCGCTCGCCCCAGCCTCTGAATGCTAACCTGCTTGTGCTTTCCAGTCTGTCCTTGAGGAGGTACAGTGCTACGAGCCTCAGCTCCACAGGCTGAAGGAGAAAGCTCGGCAGCTGTGGGAGGGACAAGCTGCAAGCAAGAGCTTTGTGCACAGAGTGTCTCAGCTGTCTTCTCAGTATCTAGCGCTAAGCAATGTAACCAAGGTAACGCCTGACGTGTGTCGCGTGTGAGTGTGGTACTGATGTCGCAAAACTGGACTGTCCATAGGTCATACAGGATGCATCCTGACACCCCCCCACACACACACACACAGAGTGGTAGCTCCGAGTCAACCGTAAGGCATGCAACCATGACATCTCCTTCACCTTGAAAGCAGACTCATCACTTTTACAGTAGTTCTTAACGGGGCTCCGTGAAATCAGCCGGGGATGTTTCAAAGACAGAATACCAATCTCCAGCATTAATAAAATGATATGTTCTATGGCACCAGGGCTCAAGACATAACCTGAAAGCAAATTAATTACACGGTTTCTAGGCTGAAGACTCATAGATTAAATTACACTGGAAAAACATGAAACCAAACGCAATTTAAAATGTACTGGAGCCATAGAAGAAGTCTAGGGTAATTTTAAAATGTTAGCCAGCTTCTGTATACTCATTATATAGTAGACGAGGATGTGTTAACCGATAGTTTCAATTAAGATTCCAAAGCAGAGTTTGGAATTATCAGTGACTAGCCTGAGTAAATCTTTCAAGGACCTTTAGAATAAAGTACTGGGTACACGCAGGACCTCACTGGCTGAACCCTAGCCAAGTAATGCAGACCCGGTGAATGGGTCGGTCCTTTCAGGCTTGCACAAACTATAACATTTGCTTCTTTTAAAAAAAAAAAATTTCAGATGTTAGCATTTAGCGACTCTATTATGTGGATCATTAAATAACACAGCCTCATTCATTTTACTGTAAGGTTATTTCTGACCTGCTACTTTGGGTCTTCACACAGTCCTCATGTCAAGCGGCCCATTTGTACCGATGGTTATTTGATGAATAGGATGCTTTTATAAAACGATATGTATCTGATTTCAGAAAATCTGGCGCATCAGGTTAGACGGGATTAAGAACAGCTAGTTGTAACTGGTATGTTAGTGCACATCTGGAATCCAAGGACTCTAGAGGTAATGGCAGGGGAGTTGCTGTAAATTCAAGGCCAGATTGGGCTGGGTTGTGAGTTAAAAGCCAGGCTGGGCAGCGCAAGCAAGACCTGTCTCAAGACAATTAAAGTAAAGTATTAAACCAAAATACAAAAGCAAACACACACACAAAAAAAACCTCCCACACACCTTGTTTACTCCTTTGCATTTGACAAGATATTAAAAAGCAAGAGACGTTTGACGTTTGAATGTTTAAGAACTTAAATGCTATAGAAAGTCTCCATCCACTTTGTTGGATATGACCTGAAGCGAACAAAGAAGAAAGGAGCCACGGAGGTTTTCTTGTCCTTTCAAATGCAAATGTATGTGTTCGGTCCTCTACCTGTGTCCAGAAGCCTCATACTCTGCTCTACTCCTGTGCAAAATTATGCTTCAACTAAATACATACACATACTACATGCGTGCTATTTAGAACCATTACAACATAGCAAACTGCTATGTTTTAAGACTGTCTACAGTGTAGCTCTGTAAGAATACGTGGTGTCAGCTGAATGTGAAAGCTAAAGATGTTGGTGGATTAAATGTCAATATGTATTAGGAAGAAATTCTACTGAATAAAAAGTAAGTCATGATTCTCCTAAGTATATCAGTGTAAGGCAGGGGATGGCAATCGTCATGCCCTTTGACCTGCTTATTCTACAGATTTTTCACTATTTAGAGAGGTGCACCCCACATCTCATGCAGTGAGACCAGGCTTGCTCCCTTTTCTGGGCAGACTCTGATGGAGTGTTAGCTTCCAATAGGAGAAGATGCAGGCTTGTCAAATCTCAGTGGAGCTGACAGCTAGAAAACCATCTCTGTCGTTTCCAGGAGAAAGTGTCCAGGCTGGACAGAATTGTTGCTGAGCACAACCAGTTCTCCCTGGGCGTTAAAGAACTGCAGGACTGGATGTCGGATGCAGTCCACATGCTGGATTCATACTGCCTCCCCACATCGGATAAAAGTGTGCTGGATGGCAGAATGCTCAAGCTGGAGGTGTGTACGGAGGGGACCCCTCTCTTATGCATTGTCTTTCCCTGCATCTCTATCAGCCTGGTTTGACTATGTGGTCCTCTGTCTATATGAAATGTCTAGATGCTCTGTGCATGGGTGTCTACTTACATAACACACTCATCCCTAAGCATTAACTATTCATTTCAGCCCTAACACATTCATCCACGAATGCTTTAAAAAATATAAAATAAGACACAAATGTGGTGATTTGTGATCAAGAAGCCAGCTTCAGATTCCATCACAGACGCGAGAATTCCGAGGAAATATTTTGGTGGCACATTGAATTCACCTACTCAAGTTACTTTTCTGCCAGTATCCCTTCATCAACTCTTCCCCCCATCAATTGTATTTTTCATTTGTAATGATAATAATTAATCTTTGTCCACCCATCTCTCCCTCATAACTTCAATGCCTAGACTGGAACTCTTTTTTGATACCAAGGGATCAAAAGTGAATATAAGTATGAATAAATATGACCTTTGGTTCTCCAAAGCTATTTTGTCTGCCGCTGAGGTTGAAATGTAGGAGGTATTGATATCCGATGGTGGTGGTGGAGGTGGAGGTGGTGGTGGTGGTGGTGGTGGTGGTGGTGGTGGTGGTGGGGGTGGGGGTGGGGGTGGAGGTGGGGGTGGTGGGGGTGGTAGGGGTAGGGGTGGGGGTGGGTGCATAGGTTGTAGATACACACAGGAATGGAACAGTGTAGAAGAGATGGAATTGAACACTGGAAGCTTTGGAAGTCTAATATTTAATACCTAACTCAAGCTTTTAGGAATGATGGGTGGATGGGCTGGTGAGATGGCTCAACGTGCGACGGCTCTGTCCACCATTAAACCTGAGCCCACGTTCTTGAGCCCACATGGTACAAGGACAGATCCAACTCTTCCAACTTGCCCTCTGCCTGGTCTGCCTGCCTGTCTGCCTGTCTGTCTGTCTGTCTGTCTGTCCGTCCCCTTCCCTCCATTTCTCTCTTCCTCACTCTTTCCTTCCATCCCCCTCCCTCTATCTTTCTCCCCACCCCATCTCCCCCTATAAAGAGTAAATGCTGTTTTTGTTTGTTTGTTTTTTAGAAAGGGGGAATGTCCTGGGGCAGATGACTATCCAGGAGATTTGAGGGAGATGAATCTGGGGTTGCAAGCTAGAGGGAAGAACTACTGTGGTAGCTAAGAGCAAGCTTGCTGTTCCCTCCTGACCAGGCAGGTGCAGAACCACTAGAGGCTCAGCTGAGCTGCAAAAGTGGTCAGCCATAGGATAGGAAGGGAGCGAAAGGTTTGCATCTTGACAAATACTACCTCTCTGGCAATTTGGACTTTAAATTTCTTTTTCCTGCTACAAAGAATAGTGCTTGTGAAAACCTTGATCCACGTGACCCATTTCCACGGGGAGGCTACTGAGAACTTTGAGGGTCCAGGGATATACACCCTCAACCCATGTCAAACCAGAAAAATGAAATGTGGAAGGAAGGAAGGAATTAAGCAGAGAGGACTCAGGACCAGGATGCAAAGGCTACGCAGATACCTGCAAGCCTTAAGGGCTTCTGAACGATGTGGCAAGCCAACGCTATTAAATACATAAATATGAAGGCTTCTGCGTTTCTTTTGTTGTTGTTGTTGGTCTTTAACAGGCTCTGTTGTCAGCAAGACAGGAAAAAGAGATTCAGTTGAAAATGATCGTGACCCGGGGGGAGTACGTTCTGCAGAGTACCTCTCCGGAAGGCAGCCCTGCTGTTCATCAGCAGCTGCAGGCTGTAAAGGATATGTGGGAATCGCTCTTGTCTGCAGCAATTCGATGTAAGAGGTGAGTGAAGCTCTGCCTAGTGACTGAAAGACGAGGAGATACTCCGGTGGTGGCTGTTTTCTCTCCTAACTTCCTCTTTCCTCCATCTCTTCCTTCTTGCTACTTCCTATTCCATTTCTTTCCTCCCTGCCTCCCTTTCTCACTCCCTTCCCCCTCTCTTCTTATAAGAGCTCTAAAGAGCAAAAGCATCTAGAGGGTGCGACCTTATTCACAGTTCACCTGAAATATTGAGCCTATATTTTGTTGCTGGTTGATGCTTAGAAACCAAAGGATAATAAACATTTCGTAAAATGGAGATGTTTTGATTCATTCCAAGTGATTCACTTGGGAGGCTTCTCAAGGAGATAGTCATCAAGGACTGAAGGAAAGGAATGTCATCAAACCAGCCCCACAGTGCCCAGGGGGCCTTCTTGTCTAGGTGACTCCAGGTAGTTTGTTTTTTTTTTTAAAGATTTATTTATGTATATGAGTACACCGTCGCCATCTTCAGACACACCAGAAGAGGGCATCCAATACTATTATAGATGGTTATGAACCACCATGTGGTTGCTGGAAGAGCCAACACGTGGTTGCTAGAACTTGAACTCAGGGCCTGGAAGATGAGCTACCGCTCTTAACCCAAACCATCTCTCCAGCCCTTGACTCCCTGCTGTGTTTTGTTTTGTTTTGTTTTGTTTTGTTTTGTTTTGTTTTGTTTTTACCTTGGAGTTGTTATCCCATTTGAGGACAGAGAGTGGAGACGCTGGTAAAGAAGCAATCAGGACACAGGATGGGGTTGAGGGCTGTCTATCAAGGGGTGACAGTTCCTTGGCACTCTGTTAGCATTGCTCCCAAACTGGGACTACAGCAGGGCTCAGGGAATCTCCTCAGCCTGCAAGATCCAGTATCCAGCACCAGGGGCAGTCTTCTGCAGTAGGAGGTCTGAGGAAATAAATCTGTGAGAGGCCACTGACTGGGTATCTACCGAGGCCCCGGTCACAGTATGAAAATTAGTCTCAATAATCCACAGCATTAACTATGTGATGTATGTATTGACTCAGGGAAATACTTATCTGCAAGGGGAATGTTCCGTTTTCACACTTAGACCACTTTGGGAACTATTGCCCCATTCTCCATTGTGATTTTATAATTTTCAAATTCCCTGCTAAATGGTCATTTTGCTTATTTTCCCCAAGTTTATCCTTCCTCTTCTGTCCTTCCTACTCTGAATAGCCTTATGGATTGACCTGCTGGGAATTAGTGGTTTCCAACTTGATCTAGACATCCCACTCTGGGTGATGTTCAGTCTCTCCAAGTGATGGTGTCCCCTGGGCCCTCTAGAGGTCGTGTTCAGTCCCAGTTTGGAGCTTGGATTTAAATGGACCCTGCTCTCTGAGGCTACTGTCATCCGATATTTAGAGTGGGGTTTGGTAAACCCAGGCCAGCTGTCTATCCCAGGTCTCTGGGCGTTCTGCTGGCTGTGGGGGATGGAATGCACATGACAGACATCAGAGCCTACAGATGCTCAAATTAGGGAACTGATGTGTACCCAACCCCTTGCAGTCAGCTGGAAGGAGCGCTCTCAAAGTGGACAAGTTATCAGGATGATGTGCGGCAGTTCTCCAGCTGGATGGATGGTATGGAAGTCAGCCTGACCGAGTTGGAAAGACAGCACACAGAGCTACGAGAGAAAGTAACCGCTCTGGGGAAAGCCAAGGTTCGAACTGGATTACACCTGCTTTTCATTCTAGTGTAAACTTCAGGCAAAAATGTGGGCACCAATGCACCAGTAACGCACACACGGGGAAATCAAACCTCATGCTATAATTTCTCGTATCTTTCTATAATAGGATGTTATTTGTAGTTATTTAACTCAGGAGCGAAATTTTCTTTTTCAGTATAACCCTATACACCGATCTTTTATAGCACAGGCCTTTTAAAATTTGTCACCTCTTAATGTCAGCAGCAAACGCGCTTTCTTTTTCTTACATTGTCTTCATTACCACTGTTTTTCTTACCTACCCGCTCACTCATCCTCAATGCTAGATATGAGAACCAAGGCCCACGCATGCCAGGCAAGTGCTGAACTACTGAGCTAAACCATAGGCCCTATATTACTACTTTTATACAGTTTTGGTCCAACACCATACAGTTGGAGCATGACATGAAAAGATTTAAGAATATGTGGAGTTTTAAAACTCTCACTTTGAAGAGTATTCAAACACAGCCCTGTGGGAACCCTTTGCTGGGTAGCAAAGGCATCCAGGCCATGCTCACCGCAATAATATGTCTCGAGCTGAGTTTACTATAGCCTGCATTGGAAATCCTTCAAGCTCTTGATGTCTGCCTAGTCGCACCATTTCATAGGGATCATCTAAAGCTGCCCATCCCTTACCTCAGGATCCTCCCTTTCCTATCCATAGTATCAATCCATCTGCCTCATCTGAATTCTAAAGTTCCTGATTCTCTTCTTGTTTCTTGTTGATCAGCAGCTGCCCTATTCCTGTAAAGGTGAATACCTCACTTCCCTAACAGCCCCTCATTGGTCCCACCCCCATTTTTTGAGATGGAGGTCTCCTTGTGTGGCCCTGGCTGTCCCGGAACTCACTATGTAGACCATGTTGGCCTTAAACTCACAGAGATTCTCCTGCCTCTGCCTCCTAGTGCTGGGATTAAGGGTGCTCCCCACAACCTCCTGGCAGGCTCCCCACTATTTACAGTGTAACATTGAGCTCCCTCAGGAGTTTGTAAGATGGCAAGCAAAGGTTGTATTCTGATAGGGATATGTATGCTCACTAGTAAGTATCTATGTAAATAATTGTAACTAGAAGATGTCACAGTAAAAGGAGATATCACAATGATATTGCATGGTGTGAGACACTAATCTGGAAAGGGTTAACACAGATTGTTTGGGATCAGGGAAGAGAGATAAGAAAGATATTTCTGAAACAGAAGACAGGCAGACAGTACCCTAAATGACTGAGAACAAAGAGTAGTCTGGAAGGAATCGAAGATGGAATTCTATCATGTCGATAGGCTGAGGAAGGAAGGGTTCTGGTGCATTATGGGATGAGGATTGCTGGATAGCAGTGGGGGGGGGTGCTAGGAGGTAATCTGGGGGAGGATGCAGACTCTTGCACTGTGTTCAGGCCTCCATCAGGCTCCATACCCCAGCTTGCCCTAATCTTTCAGTTTACCTCTGTCTGAGAAACTCCTGTTAAAAATCCCATTGAAAGTTAAGAGTGGCCTGGAGTAGATATTGAGAGCAAGAGACTCCTTCCAATGTTCTAGAATGGCTGTTTTGAAAGGTGGGGTGGGGGTAGGGGTGGCATTTGCTGTTTTAATAAATGACTGAGGAAGAAGGCTTGATGAGACAGAATGGTGATAGAGTGGAAATCAGGAGGCCGTTCCTAGATATAAGAAATTTGAAATAATCAAGAAGAAATAGAAAGTAGATAATTGGGAATTGAAGTCTCAGAGACATTCTGGATCAGATCTGAAATATACATTGTAACATTATATGAATATTTTTTTTACACATGTACACACGTCTTTATAATCCAGGTGAATGGGTGGATAGAGAAAGTTCATTTGTCACCAGTACAGTTAAAAGACATTAATTTGCCCAAGATCATTGTTGTGCTTGTGCATGAGTTATTCATCTTATTGGTTTTTTCCTTTTGTTCTCTAGCTATTAAATGAGGAAGTGTTGAGTCACAGCAGCCTGCTAGAGACCATTGAAGTCAAGAGGGCAGCCATGACAGAGCATTACGTTACCCAGTTAGAACTGCAGGATCTGCAGGAACGGCACCAAGCCCTCAAAGAGAAGGCCAAGGTATGGCTGGCGAGGGTCCTGTGGACTCACCCAGGACTGATGAACTCACAAAAACAGGGTGAAACAAGCTAAATGAACCTTAGTATTTTAAAAGTATCACTAGCAAAAGCAAATACAACTTAAAGCATTATTTATATCTGAAAGTTAAGATGGCAAGAGAGTTCTCAGCCAAAACCAAAAGCCAACTAGGAATGTAACATTTTCACAAAAACTTTCTGAGATCTTTGTATTGAAAACTCCTAAGTTCCCTCTGGCTATGGGAGTTTAATAAAGTAGAAAACAATCACCTCATAGCCTTTGACATTTGTCACCAAAGCTTCCCAAAGGAAAATAACGACATCTTTTAGGAGTATATTCTACTTTATTAGAATTCATTAGAAGTCCATTAAAAATAAATCTGCCAACTCCAAATTCTCATTTAAGACACAATGTAAACATTTCCATTTTCACTGCTAACAACTGTGACTTTTTAAGTTAAGTAAACTTACTTTGTTTTTAGTAGGTCCATCTAACATTTCATTAAAAACTCACAGTTCAGGTAGTTAATTCAAAGTGATCTTTGAGATCTTTCCAGACTTAAATATTTGTTTCTCTATTTTGTTATGGACTCTTTTTTCAGAGAGAGAGAGAGAGAGAGAGAGAGAGAGAGAGAGAGAGAGAGAGAGAAATGCTGACTTTTGTTTAGTTTTTTTATTAGTTCTTTGAGAATTTTGTATAATACATTTTGAATGTATTTACCCCAATCCACCCCCTGCTTACCAGCCCCCATTTGTGATCTCTTTTTGTATAAGAAACTTAAAGGTTCTTTTCAAAAGGAAATTATTCATGTTCTGATAATTTAATAATTACACTTTTCTCAAACTTCAAAAGTGTAGCTGACAAGATGTTTCAGCAAGCAAAGGTTCTTGTCACTGAACCTGACGTTTTGAGTTTGATCTAGACCTCAAAGTTGGAAGGAGAGAACTGACTGGAAAAATTGTCTTCTGGCTGCACATACACACACACACACACACACACACACACAGAGAGAGAGAGAGAGAGAGAGAGAGAGAGAGAGAGAGAGAGAGAGAGAGAGAGAGAGAAGCATAAAAGAAGATTAAACTCCAAAAGTGAATTCTGCATTCAGTGATATGTTCGTTTCTTTACTCATTTTAAATGCTGATGACAGGAAGCAGTGACAAAATTGGAAAAACTGGTCCGCCTTCACCAAGAGTATCAGAGAGACCTAAAGGCATTTGAAAGTTGGCTGGGGCAAGAACAAGAGAAACTTGACCGATGCTCAGTGCTTGCGGGCGACCCCAACACCCATGAGACAACATTGCGAGATCTTCAGGTAATTCTATCGGAAACCAAAGGGTTCCTACCTATGAAAAAGAACTAATGACTTCAAGTGACGGGAAATTAATGTGACCTCCTGTAGAGAGCTGATACACATTCAGTTAAGGTGGGGCTCGATCTGGTACATTCTCTTTCCTGTCACTTGTTGGGCAACTTACACCAACAAAACCAGCTCCTGGAGGACTTGTTCAGCTACCAGGGTGGCCTATGACAGCACTAACTACTGATCTAGTGCTCAGGGCTGACCTGCTGCTCTCAAGAGGACGGTTTTCAGATGAAGGATAAAATAGCAGGAACCGACAAAAGCATGGCAGCTCTGGGTGACACTGAGGGCATGCTCTGTGGCCATCTGGTCTCAATCGAAACCTCTTGCGTGCCCGAGGTCTAGGGCTTGGCTAAGAGTTCTCAAAGAAGAGGAGCTAAGAGATGTGTGGAAACCCTGGACAGTGGGTTGCAGTCCAAGGCAAGATGTCCGAGAGAGTGGGTACAGTGGGCATAGCCCACATCCTTACTCCCTCTCGTAGTTCCAAGGCGCTGAACAAAAAAAGCACTTACAACACAAGCTAGAGCACACAAAGCCCATAAAGATGGCTTAGCCCTTAATTCTAGCCACTGAGGAATTTACAATTTTAGTGACAGAAACAAACCCATGAGGAGATTATTGTAAACAGTGGGGTAAGGACAGTAATAGACTAATGCAAGGGATCTTATGGCGCCATTGAACCCTTAATCATTTACACCTGCAGAGTTAGGTAGGGCTCAGGGAGGTCTCCATGAAAAGGCTAGTAGAAGCAGACAACAGAGAATTGCAAAAGGCTGATAAGACCACCCCCATGTCCCACTAGGGAGTGTCCTGGGACTTCTTAACATGCTGTTAACCCCAAATAGAATCAGCTGGAGACTAGCAAGCCATCCTTACAGCTAGAGCAAGGTAGGAAGAGCAGAGACTCTTATGGATGTCCCTGGTGTATGCAGCTCCTATTACCTGCTGAGTTTCAAGAAGTGTTGTGTAATGCCAAGTGAACAGGTGAAGGTTAGGAATCTTAGACTTGAATTCTCCATGGGACCTGCTGCTAGATGACTTCAGATAGTAAAGAACCTAATCTCACCCAGTTTCCATCACACGGTTGTGAGAATTCAATGAGGAGACTCTCTGTCTTGCTTAAATATCCGACCTAGTCACAAGATAAATAAATACTACAAGTTATGCAAGTTACAGTTTCATTAACTGATTTACTGGCTCACCTATCCTGCCCTAGAATAATAAATATTCTAATCTATGAGACCTTATAGGCTTGACTGTTGCTCTGTGTGTGTGTGTGTGTGTGTGTGTGTGTGTGTGTGTGTGTGTACACACATGTATGTACATATGCATGCTGTCCTGGTATACAGCCCAATCTAGCCTTAAACTCAGGATATTCCTCTGTCTTCAGCGTACAGGCTGCCCAATACCCAACAGCTGTTACCATTCACTTGAGAGCAGTTGACTTTGTTTCTTTAAATAGCCCCCTTCCCACTTCCAGACACCCTGGGAAGCAAATGCTTAGCTCTTTAAGTTGTTGTATAGGAGCTGAGCAAGCTCCTGCCTAGATGTTTCTCTTGGTTTTGGTCAGTTCAGTCAGATGAGCATGGCTCAAACCTAACTCCAGGCCCTTCCTTCCTGTGTGTCTCTTCTACACTGTCCGATTCGAGTCTCCACAAATGCTGAAGAGGAAGGCGAATGGCAGTGGCAGGAACCAGCGGTGGAGTACCTGAACTCCCTGCTATACCATAGTAGCCTTCTCTACACTTCTTACATCCTCCAACCCATGCCCAGTAGAATCTGCTACCAGGTGCCATCACACACAAGATGGCCTCTCTGGTGCCACACAATTGCTATGAGATTAGCTAAAAAGATAAGAAAACCTTAAACAGTTGATCAATTCAGAAGGCAAAGAACTACTTGAAGTTAGACCCATCACAATTTTATAGACTACAGCCACTGATCACTTTATATAAACTGAGGGTCTAATTTGAGTCTTGGAGCATATATCCACACTTAAATATCAAACTATGCTTTCCCTTTGGTATAAACACTTGACACGTTGGATAGATGAGAATATAGCTGGTAGAAGGATGGTTTATGTAATAGATAAAACTATTTCTATAAAACATGGGAGCAGAGATAAATGAAGAAGATTGGGCTGGGGAGATGGCTCAGTGGTTAAAGGCACTGACTGCTCTTCTAGAGGACACAGGTTTCAATTCCCAGCATCCACATGGCAGCTT
>JADRCD010225797.1:513-50061 GCA_019843815.1 Montemys delectorum
TGAGTGTTCTAATGCAAAGCTGCAACTGTGGGTTTTTTCTTTCAGGTACTTGGGGGACTTGTCTGGATTTTGGTTGCTTCCTCCAATGTTCCACTACCTCTGCTACAAGGATGGGTCATGTTTGTGTCTGTGACAGCTTTCTTCTTTTCGCTTCTCTTCCTGGGCTTGTTCCTCTCCGGTATGGTGACTCAGATTGATGCCAACTGGAACTTCCTGGTAAGAAATTTCTATAGTAAGCCTATTGCAAGAAAATGTAAGAAATGTACAAATATCTCATCCTGTTCAGAAATGTCCACATCTCTACTCTTTCTGTTGCTGCATAGAGGAGAATACAGGTCAGCATGAGGAGGCCACTATGGTGCCCATGTGTGGGTGTGGTAGACAACAGGGCCTTGGTTTGTAAAATTTCCACACTGATAGAACTAAAAATCACACTTCTATTTTTATGATTTATTTGAAAACTATTTCGTATCATATGAGAGATGAATTGAATTATAACTGAACATTAGAATAGATGCCTTTGAGAACTGAGTCATAATAGGTCTTAAAATTTTCCATTCATTTCTTTGGATATTTAAATGAGTTAAGTCATACCTTAATAAGCAGGGTCATACCTTAATATTCATGATATACCCTCTCACCTAGGATACTAGCATCTATAGATTCTCAAATCATACATATGTTTGTATACATTTAAATATATAATTAAGCATGAATGTTTAATTTGCATATTATCTCATGCATTGGATAATAAGCTTTATATCATCTGTAGGTTACTTAGAATATACATTGCAAATGCTATGTACACAGCTCTTTTTTAAAAAAAAAAAACAAAGATTCATTCATTTTATTTTTTTGTGTGAATGTTTTACTTGTGTGCATCTCTGTGCATTCCTGGTGTTTGTAGAGGCCAGAAGACGGTTGGAAACTATAATGTGCTTGCGAGGAATTGAACCAAGGTCCTCAGCCAGAGTATAAGTGCTTTTAACCAGTGAGCCGTCTCTCCAGTCCCTGCATGTAGTTTTTATACTGTGCTGTTTGGATAATGAAGACAAGAGAAGAATGTCTGCACATATTTAGTGTAGACATATATTTCTGAATATGTTCAATGCATAACATTAAATTCACACCCAGGAAACACACAGACACAGAAGTGGGCAGACTGTCCAAGCTTTTCAGACAACCTGTAGCTCCATATTGTTTTCAAAAGAATATTTTATAACTAGTTCTTCTCTAAAATTAATTACTGAATCCTGAAAGATAAATTGATAACACCACGTCAAACTCACTGTTTAAGATAAGCTACCATCCCCTGCAATCTACTGCATTTTTCCTGTATTTTTCCTGTATGTGTTGTATGGAGCTTTCATACCAGTGGTCCTTCATTCTCTGGGACACATTTTGAAAGACAGGTGGGGATGATTCCGATCCACAGTGGACAGGGCTTTAGTGATGCTCATAGGGAACTGCCTTTAGGTTCAAATCACACTGGGGTGTTTTGAAACTAAATCAGACCGGCATTTAATCTTTATATGTTGTTTTTGAGCATAACAGTACCCCTCCCCTGCATCTTTAGGGGCAAATGTTAAGGGGAAGTGTTTTACTTACAAAACTTAAGGAGAACTATAATTCCAAATGTTGTCGGCAGAGGCATCCAGCAAATAGGGCTGCCCTCTAAGACAGCGTACAGGCTAAGGGTGGCATGGGTTAGGACAAAGCTAAGAAAGCAGTGTGTAATGGTCACAGCCCTCAACAGGCTTTCATGGAAGCTTGATTTGCCTCGGACAAAATAGCTAATCCCTCTTTATTCAAATTCTCTCCTCTGTAAGATGGAAATAATAGCAGCAGCCTTGCCAGATGCCATTAAAGAATAATAGAAATAATGCATTCATAGCGTTCAGCTTTGTGTCTGGGTTATAATCTCCAAATGACAATAATTCTAATTTTTTTAAAGTCAGAGGTTTGTAATTCAGAACTTTGAGGGTTCTAGTTCTATGCAGTTGCTAAGGTAGTGTTTTCCTACATTTTCCCTAATTTCAATATTTGTTATTTGATCATATGATAAAATCCGCAGTCCCAGGTTAGGGTACAGAGAAATAGTTCATCTCCTCTTCCTCAGTGCCTGGCTTTCTCATGAGGAGGTCCGCAAGTGAATCAGCTGATCTCCAAATTACTAATGGAACACAGGTCCTTCAGGCATCAGACTTAAAGATGGTTCTGTGTCTTTGTTCCACTCTGTTCCTGCTGGTACTTCAGGAACCTTAGTAATCACTACCCATCTTGCTGGCTCTTCCCGAATGCTGTATCACACACCACCAGACCATTCCCATGGGAGTCCTGGATCTCCTGGTTGCCTAGCAACTGAGTGTTCAATCTGGAAATGTTTCTGGGATCCTGTAGTATCCCATATTCTCTTTAACTGGCTGGTACATGTACCATTTAAATGCTTAAATACGTTAAGATGCCATTCCTGGTCTTGTTAGACAGATATCCGTGCTGTATTCCTCCCCCTGCTTGAATTGTATCTTCTTTCCAGTGCTAAAGCATTCTTAGTAGTTTATTGGTCTTCCCAACTTTGCATTTCCCTCCCATTTGTAGCATTGCATGTAATGGTCAAGCAATAAACCATCCTTGTTTTAATTTCACCACGATATCAAAGTGAATGTTGGAAAGCTGGGCCTGATGGCACAGATTTGTAATTCAGTACACGATAGAATGAGGCAGAAAGGTCTTATGTCCAAGGCCACTTTGAGCTAACACAGTGAGGCAAAACAAAACAAACAAACAAACAAAAATAAATAAATACAAAACCAGGACCTCTAATGCTTTGCCCATAGATCATCTGGGAAGAGTACCCAATGTTCTTGTACATTTTTTAGTTAGGAAAAGAACTAGGTACAGGCTGAGAAAGTGCTTAGAGCCAAAAGTGTCTCAAACAGGTAGACTTTTAAAATTTTGGGTTTTAGTACTCAAACAGTTTCAATGTTTGGGCCATCTCAGAGGTCATATTTTCCAGTTAACATTGTCCATCATGCAATAGCTGTACACAACATGTGACACTATTGTTGCTATGGCAGGGGCTCAGCACATGGCAGGCATACCAGCTCCTGCCTCCATGGAGTTTGCTAAGTGCTGTTTAGGTTTAGAAAGATTTCAAGGATTCTCGCAACCAACCATCAGACTGAGTACAGGGACCCCAATGGTTAGGGGAAGGACTGAAGGAGCTACAGAGGCCTTATCTGGCATCAATGGGAGGGGAGGCCCTTGGTCCTGTGAAGGCTCAATGCCCCAATCTAGAGGAATGCTCGGGTGGTGAGGCAAGAGTGGGTAGGTGGAGTACCTTCGCAGAAGCAGGGTAAGGGAGGACGGTATAGGGGGGGTTGCAGAAGGGAAACTGGGAAAGGTGATAACATTTGAATTGTAAATAAGTTTTTAAAAAGTCAAAAAAAAAGAATTGAGTATAATCAAACTATGCCATTATATTATAAATACATATGAAATTGTCAAAGAACAAAATTATTCAATAAAAATATTTTCAAATCCCCCCCCCAAAAAAAAAGATTTCCTTTCCATGTTCTATGCGGCTTTCCTCACGTGGATGCCTGTTCTGATCACATATCCAAGCCTTAGTGGGTAGCAAGGCTTGCATTGCGCTCCCAGGCCATGGCAGTTTTTGAGTCATGCTCATCACGCAGTCCTCATCAGATTGGTACAAGTTCTAATTGCTGCATTCTGTAATTATTAGACATTGACTGATAAAAAATTAATTATTTCCCCTGTGAATAATTTAAGAGTACTTTGTACTCCGATTGAGAGAATAGAAGTGCATTTTAGAAATAATTTACTCTCTACAAGTATTTATTATAAACACTAATAGTGATTTTTTTCATTTTCCATATTTATAATGTGTGCATGTGTGCATGTATATGGGTGCACATGCATGGACATACATGTTTGGGTATGCATTCATGTATGTGCCTATGCCTGTGAACGCAAGGTTAATGTCAAGAATCAGCCTCAATATTTCTTGCACATTCATCTGTGAGGCAAGGTCTCATTAAACCAGACCTCGATGCTTAAAGGGCAGGCCTTCTGCATGCTAAGCCAGTTCTCCATCTCTGAGCTACTGCTCCATGCCTTTTTCACATTTTATCTTGAGACAGGGTCTTAATGCCCAGAATGCCATTGAACTTGGCCTTTACCTCAACCTCCCAAATGGTTAGAATTATGAGTCTGCCCTGATAGGAAGCCAATTTTGATTTTGAAGTAGCTGGGGATTGGGGCTTTCTCCCTGCCCCTGTATATAAGAATAATACCACTTTGGTATAACTTTGAAGAAGAAATTTCATATTCATACCCCTCCCTCCTTAGGGGAAATATGCTAAGGAAGAATACTTTTTAAAAGAGATGTTTAAATCATATACAATTAAACAAATCCCACTTTATTTTACAGAAGTCTAGTGGGCACGATTCCTGCTATGAACATCACCTAATAATTTAAATGTCCTGAGCTACATTCTATGCCACTTTGACCTGGACACTCTTTTTCTCTTTTGAGATGGTCTTGCTATATATATGTAAATGAGACAGTAGCCCCAACTGGTGATCCTCCTTGATCAGACTCCTAGGTGCTGGAGTTATGGTGTATGCTACCAGTAGTAAAACTAGGCTTTAGTGGCTGTCTTCCCTTTTCTATGCTGTTGTAGAACTCAGATTCACCATAGGAATACAGATATTTTTCTTTTCTTTCCTTTTCTTTCTTTTCTTTCATTTCTGCCCCTCCCTCCTCCCTCCTCTCCCCCACCTCTCTCAAACTATTTAGTTAGTATTTATCCCTGAACAAAAAGAACGGAACACTTTTCTCACGATTAAAATTTTCGAAATGGTCATGTGGGTTGGAAGAAATTCCAAGCAATTTTTGAGGTTGAGGTTGTCTGATAAAAGTGTGAAGAGGCAAGAAAGGCTCTGGGGTGTTCAAGTGCTATCAGGATTTGTTTGGAGAAAGGGCATGGAACAGGACTCAGAATGGGACTGGGCTTACCTTAATGAAGACCTGTCAAGATGGTGGTTTAAAATGTAGCTACCAAGCAAGGCATCAGCATCACCCGGACTCTTGTCGGAAATGCACAGCCTCAGCCAACCCTATCTAGACTGCTGAGTTCAAAACTAGGAGATGGCACCCATTTATCTGTGCTTCAGTAAGTTCTCTAGAAGGCTATGCTTCATTCCAGTGTTTGAGAACCTCCAGTGTAGTTCAATGTTCCAAACCATGAGTGAACCTTGCAGAAGATATTTTGTGTGGCTTCCATGTACAACAGGCATTAGAGGAAGACAAGCAGAGTGGTCAGATATTAGTGTGTAGCTTTCTAGTGGTCAAGGTGCTCAGACCTGGAAGAGAGGCTTTCAAGTCCTTTCTGAAATGGGCAGGGCAGCAAAAGAAATCATTGTGCAGTTGGTAACTTATCTAAAACCATTTACTGGTCAAGAAGTGAAAAAAAATTTAAAAAGCTTAAGTAATCTCAAAACTACCAAGTAACAGGCTCTAAGAAAGATTTACAAAAGGAGATTTTGCAGAGGCTCCATCTGGCTACTCATGGAGAGAAATACAGGGACCTGCATGCAGCTAAACATAAGTCAGGCATTAGTTTATTCTGCATAGAAGGGTAAGAAAGATTGTAAGAGCCAGAGGGGTTGAGGACACAGAATTCACAAACCTGGATTCACAGGGGCTCACTGAGACTAAAGGAACCATCAGGGAGCCTGCATGGGTCTAACCTAGGCCCTCTGCATACGTGTTATACTTGTGTAGTGTTTTTGTGGGGCTCCTAACAGGGAGTGGGGGGCTGTTTCTGACGCTTTAGGGACCTTATACTCCTAGCGAGTTGTCTCTTCCAGGCTTGATATGAGGGGAGGTGCCTAATCTTTATTGCCACTTGATATGCCATGTTTGGTTGATATCCTTGGGAAGCCTACTCTTTTCTGAAGGGAAATAAAGGAGGAGTGTTATGGAGAGGAGGGGTGAGAGGTGAGACTGAGAGGAGCGAGGGAGGGGAGGATGCACTCAAGATATAATATATGAGAGAATAAATTAATTTTTAAAAATTCAAAAAGGAAATAGGAGATTATGATATTGGTGTTTGGTTTGTGTTTTGGTTTTGATTTTGGTGTGTGTTTGTGTGTGTTTGTGTGTATGTGTCTGTGTGTGTCTGTGTGTGTCCATGTGTGTTTAAGAGAGAGAGACAGAGAGAAAGAGAGAGAGAGAGAGAGAGAGAGAGAGAGAGAGAGAGAGAGAGAGACAGAGAGAGACAGAGAGAGACAGAGAGAGAGAGAATGAGAACATATGTGCATGAGCACTTGTGCACATGCACTTGATATCTTTTATGGGGAGAAAAAGAAAGACCTGTATTAGACAATGCTGAAGGATGTAAAATAAATCAGAAAACCCTCATTTGTTATGCAGTGTTGAGTCCACAGCACCATTGAGATCCTGTATTACACACAGTGACTATGCCCAAAGTATTAGACTATGGCCAGCCTGAATGTACTGTGACTCCCTGAAAGCCACTCAAAAAGAATGTGTCTTTGGCTCAGACACTTAAGTACCTCACATCTATTGAAAGTCAAGAAAGTGCCATAAGAATCAAAATCCAGTCACAAAAGCTGATGGTATAGAGTCATGCAAAAAATAAGCAGTACGTCTCCTAACAGTTGCAAGGCACATCACTAAACTGTACCTTTGCCTTTTTGTGTGAAAGGTGTCAGAGGTATATGTATAGCTGTGGATGTGTATTTGTATATATGCATGTGTCTGTGGGGCCTTGGATACTGCCCCTTCTTAGGAGCCTTCTATCTTGCTTTTTGAGACAGAATCCTGTTGTAGTAAAAATTAATTCTGTTCCACCTTTGATCATTCCGTTCCCAAATAAAAGACATAAAACCTTTCTATTTATAACAAGCCTCAGTACCACTAGAGCTGAGCAGATATCAACCCTCTAAGCTATTTTGTCTACTTCTCTGTCAACCCCACAATATAGATTGCCATGTTCAGCCTGGGACTCTCTTACTTCCACTGGCCAGCCCTTATGATCATGTAGTCATGATTCACCTATCCCATGGCATCTTCTCCACCCTTCACCTCTCTCTTCTCTCCTTGGGGTCTCTGCCTCAGACCCCCAGCCCTGGGAATCAAAGCCCCATCCACCTCTCTTCTGCCCAGCTAGAAGCTATAGGGGTCTTTATTCAAACCTGGTTTTACATTAAAGAGCAAGGTTACATAGCATGATTTGGTGTACACCTCATCCCTGGAGACAACCAGACCTTGGGGGTCAGTTTTCAGCATTGCAATACATAACAACAGACTAAACCTCCTCCACAGAATCCTCTCTGGGATCTGGAAGTCATCAAACCCCAAGGATCTGTTTTCTGTCCCCACCTCCTCAGTGCTGAGATTACAAGTGCATGCCAACATTTCAGGCTTTTTAACATGAGTGTCAGGTTAGGATTCAGGTCCTGTGTTTGCATGTCAAGTACTTTACTCTCTGAACTGTTGTCCCAATCCCTTGCTTAGCTTTTTAAGATAAAACTAAACCTTCCCTAGAATGAGTGACTAATAGTCAATCTCAATTCACCTTCTCAATTTTATAGCTATTAATAATTAATAACCCAGTAAGATACATTTAATTCATGAACCCACTGACATTCCAATTTGGATATTGACCTTTGTCCATGAACATTTATTGAGTAGACATACGACCGCATGTATCTGAGCATTGGTTGTATGTAGATGTATGTATGTGATGTGGATCACAACACAGTGAGAAATATTTTGTAGAAAGCATTTTTCCAGTATACTTTATGTATCTCACCCTGATTAAATTTGAATTAGCATTCTAGCATAATAGGAGCAATTCTATGGATGATGCTATTGAGTGGACATTTACAAAAACAGTACAACATTCCCCTTTGTAATTTTGTTAGTAATATTGTTTGAGAGGAGAAAGGTAGCCTTTGAATCGAGCTCTCAAACAGGCAAATTAGCACTGTTACTATGGAATTTTCTTCAAAACTTAGCAATTGAACTCCCATATGAGCCATGAATCTCCCTATATGTATAACTAAAGGTCATGAAGTCAGTCTGTCTGTGCCTACATTTTATTTGCAGGATTGTTTATAGTAATCATCATATGGAATCATCTTAAGTCTTCACTAGTCATTTATAGGTAAATAAAACATACTGTATATACACAAAGCTATTTGGCTGTTTAGAACTGAAGACAGTCCTGGTATTAACAATAAGATAGGTGGACGTGGAGGATCTGTAAAATGAATAAGCCAGGCACCAAATGACGTTCATCATAAGTTCATTAGTTGGTGAAAGGTGAAAAAATTGAACTCAAAGAAGTGGAGAATAAAGTGGTGGTTATGAAAGCTGTTGCGGGGGAGGGGTTGGGAGGGCATTTGTCAAAGCATTGCAGTAACTCAGCAAGAAATAGTACCTCTAGAGTACCGCCATAGGCTCTATAGCACAGGCTCTACTTAATAACAACGTATTCTGGAAAACTGCTGAGTAGATTCTGAGAGTTCTCACCATTTAAAGGGTGAGTGTGGGAAGTGGTAAGTAGTTCAATTTAGCTGTTTCATATTGTATGCATATGTTAAAACACATACAATGAATATATCATTTCTATTGGTCAGTAAAAATTACTAATTAATTTAGATATTTAATGAAAGAAAGTCAACTTTGGAATCAGATAAGCATGATACTGATCCTCCCCCCAAAAGTTAACCTTTGTATGAGAAGAAAGATGAAGTTTTGTTTTTAAAAGAGATAGTAAATGATAAGTGTGAGGATAAGAATTTATGCAGATGAAGACACTAGAATGTGGCAGCTATAAATATAAAATATGTAGATGGTATATTTCAAGTAAAACTGGATTGTGATAGGTTATGCTTCACATTAATTTTAGTAGTGCACAAAATAAAATCATTTTTGCAGTACTATTTTTTCCTTGTTTTTATTGAAATATAAGGTTGTATGCCTTTGAACTCTATCATTAAGTCTGTATCTTGCAGAATATAGAATAATGTATAATTATAATTGCAATAACAATTACTAAGATACTAAGGACATAAAGTTAATATAATTTTATTTGAACTTTAAACATACCATTTATTTTAGTTTTAAATTTAATTTAAATTAAAGACCTTTTTATTTTAATGTAATTAATATGGATATCTCTGTGTTAATCTAAACTTATGTTCTATTAGAAAATTCAATATATAAGAAAATTTACTATTGTACCAAATAAAATAGATTCACTGATATTTTTATTATTTCTTTGAGCATTCAGAGCTTCTCATACAACATGTTTTGATCATATTCACCCAAGGCATCCAGCTCTGTATCACCTCTTTTTAAAATTTTGATGCAAGACCAATCTGTGCTATCAAATATTTTTGAACATGTGGCCTTCCACTGGAATGTGGTCAACTTATCCCTCCCTCTCCCAGCAGCTAACAGTTGCTATCTCTCTACAGTTAAGGATGGGTTTAGAGTCTAATGCTTCTAATTTTGGTAAAGCATTCAAAATAAACAATGGATATACTTAAGATAATTTGATTAAGTGGCCTGAGCTTCCCTGTGTAAAATTTCCTTTCAAATAAAGAACAGGAAAGCACTTACAGCTCTTACCTATAAATGCCTTTCCTCTACTCCTTAGGATTTTGTCTACCATTTCATAATCTTTGTCTTCTACTTCGGAGCATTTTTACTGGAAGCAGCGGCCACCTCCCTGCATGACCTGCAGTGCAACACAACCATGACTGTGACGCCACTACTGAATGATAACCAGTACAACATCAACGTGGCCGCCACAGTAAGTGCTGCATGGGGAAGGCATCATCCTTCCATGGTCCAGCATCCAGGAGCCTCCTCAGGCAGCAGTGGCCTTTCAATAGTAGCCTTTAGAATCAAATGTATAATAGCTATTTATCTATTTAGTTGTCTTGTGAGCAAAGTCCTCTCATCACCCCCCATTGTGGGTGACTTTACTGCAGCCCAAAGCTGTTGATATTCTCTGGGAAGGTAACAAGTCTATAGTATTTGATTTTGTGGGAAGAGTCCACTGTAGTGTTCTCTCTTTCTAAATTTCAGACCTGGTGAGGGGACTTTGCTCTTTTCAACCTTGTGCCCATTTTTAGTTGGGATTATTGGCTGAATATTCACCATGGGCCTACCAAGTAGAAGAGTGTTTTCTCAGGGTGGGGCTGACATGAATAAGTTTCAGTTCTTATTGTTGGGGTCAGTGCTGGTGAGCAGGAAGACAAATTCACCACTCATTGTAACACATGGGATACAGGAGAAAGCCTTCTGTGGGGACTTTAAAACGTGGATCCTCTTTCATTCACACACTGTAGTGAGCCTGTCATTTTGTATTAAATCGTGCAAAGAAATACTGGGTTTTTGTTTTCATGGATAATTTGGGGGAGGGGGGGCGGTGCGTGGGGTCAGAGGTGGTTCCAGATAGGCTTTCTCTGTTTAACAGCCTGGCTGTCCTGAAACTCACTTGGTAGACCAAGTTGGCCTCATGGATAGTTTTTAAAACTACCACAAATTGAAACTACTTTCTGAAATGAAGTATCTTAATTGATGTTTAATAGTTCCTATAGTGCATGACTGAACCTAGAATCTTTTCCTCTTTAGCTCTTACACCCTAAAGGGTCCAACTTTTAGAATTTTCTAGACTGTTCTTTTCTAGATATGCCTCTTCTGGAAACCTGTCTTTCTGTCTCCCTGCCAGAGTGAAGCCAACTCCATGTGTAGTCCAATGCTTTGAGTCTTTCATGACATTCCATTTTTCCACTCATTCCAGTCCAGTCAGAAATCTAGGTCTTGAGTTTTCAGCAGGTAAAATTGATCAGCCGTTCATGTGTCATGCTGGGTTAAATCTTTCCCTTTTCTTTTTCATTCAGTATAGTTGAGAATGGGAGCAATTCCCTCTCAATATTGATAAATTCCCAAAGCAATTATTCTCACTTAGAGGACATTGTCTATATTAAAAGTATATTACAAAAACAAGTGAAATGGGAAAGGTGACAAATGTCTGTGAATGGATCTGCCCTACCTTCGCAGGCTGCAATTAGGAATCTCTCTACCCTTGCCAGGCACCAGGCGGTGGTGACACATGCCTTTAATCCCAGCACTTGGGAGGCAAGGGCAGATGGATCTCTGAGTTTGAAGCCAGCCTGTTCTATTGAATGAGTTCCAGGACAGCCAGGACCACACAGAAAAAGCCTGTCTTGAAAAACAAACAAACAAACAAATAAACAAAGGAATCTCTGCCATAGACAGTCATATTTTATCATTTCAAATTGGCCCATAATCTCCTTTTCTTTGGCTCACAAGCCTTTGAATGTCATTTGAGGACAATGTGTACTCTTTGCTTATCTGCACCAAGAGCAGTGATGTATGCACAGTTGGTATTAACGACACCCACATAACACCAAGGAAACAGCTCCAAGCAGGGCTTGGGCTGGGACAGCTGTCCCCCACCTGAGGAGGAACAGAACTCAAAACACATTCCTATGGGTTTTGTCTACTGAGTTCTAAAAGTGACAGAAATGATGTGATGTGTCCTCAGGGTCTGATCGTTACTGTCTTCTTACCTATGAAACTACTGGATGATAAGATAACTCAGACTGAATTTTTTAATACACTGCCTGGAGGTTCATAAATACTTAACAAGTGAGCCTGATATGTGAGCAAATGGTGAAAGTAAGGCTGCCCGTAGATTTGAAAGTTAAGAGCTATAGTGTACAAGGAGAGGGCCAGCACTGTGAGGTAACGAAACAAAGTCATCGAAACACAGATCACTATAAAATCTTGTCCTGTTGAAGCATCTACAGGTCAGTTGTCGAGTGTTTGTTCAGTGGTCTCTCAGGATGCAACTTCTAAAAGTCCATGTTGTGAATCTGATGACAGTGTTTCTTTCCTTTTCTTAGGTTTTTGCCTTTATGACCACAGCTTGTTATGGTTGCAGTTTGGGTCTGGCTTTGCGAAGGTGGCGACCGTAGCACTCCTTGGAAACAGACAGTAGTGTGCTGGTTTCATTTGTCTGCTTTATACGTCTGATCACTTGGGTACCATTTGTTCCAATGTAACATTCCAAATATCGTTAGCTTAGTACAGAGAGAACCTCAGTGAAAACTGTGGTTTCTTACATGGGTGGGATTTTCATTTTATTCTGAAATTAGAGAAGTATCAGTTCCTTCTTCATCTCTCTTTTCTTTAAATACACAGACACTGTTCACAAAACAATAGTATTCCTTTTCTTTCTTTCTTTCTTTCTTTCTTTCTTTCTTTTTTTTTGTTTTTGATTGAGTCACCCAAACCTTAATAAAAGTAAATAACGAAAATAATACATCTCAAGCAGCTAATTCTATCATTTAATTCTCATTTAATTCTATCTTTAATATAAAACAGGACATGATACACTTTTTTTTTTTTTTTTACAAAAAGGGCAGGTAGCACATATGTAGGTTTTAATAGGCCATATACCTTCTGTGGCAATTGTTCCATCCTATGGTAAAATAAAAGCAGCTACAGATGATGTGCAAATAAATGTCTGCATCCTAATAAATCTATATTTACAAAAAGGGAGCAAGACTGGATGTGGTCTACAGACCACAATTTTATCAGCTACTGCCATGAAAACCTTAGGTGTTCTGCATTCTATTGAACTAACCATGAAAATTTACCAACTTCGTTAGACAAGCCACATAATATATTTTGTCTCATTATGTAACAATCACATTGCCTTTGTTTAATAGTCAAATATTACCCTTGGAAGGGCACATAGTATCTCAACCTAACCCCAGCAGACCCTGGGGATAAAGAGCAAAATAAGATAGGAAATAAACTCCAAACTAATGATTTCCTAATAGCTCAGCAAGGCACTCAGCAAGGAGAGTGCTTAAGACATGATCCCCAGAGGCAATTAATCACTACTGGATCTAGTATCTTGCTACTGATGTCTTACTTTGGTTTATTTATACCATAGACTGTGGTTGTTTGCCCTGTGCATGAATATATAAATATTTATGTATGTAAAGCTTTTCCAAATAGCTCTCTGAAGAGTTGAATTTTAAACTTCTGATTGTTTTTGCACTGCTTTCTGAGCTGAATTTGAGTAACAGATTATCTATAACATAAAGCTATAGATTCTTACATGCTTTGATAATAGCCCAGATATCTATGTTGTTTTTACATTGGTGTCAGACAGGCAAAGGAAGTTTAACACAAGAGCTAACACAAAAACTGGATCTGGCTGAATAGAACAGAAAACAATCCTAGTCCACCTGTATGTGTCCCGGGCTTGGTAACATACCACAAGTGGCCACAATTCCCACCACATTCTCATACAGGTGAATTCCCTATTGCTTTGGTAGGGCTGCCTGTGGAAATTGAGGCTTGGGAATTGCTTTCTAGCTGATCCATCACCTAAGGGTGCTGTGTATGGTTGGAGTATTAGACTCCCTGGAACACAGTGAAAACCATGAATGAATAACATGACCAATGCCCAGTGTTCAAGTGTTGTTTATCTAATACTCCCCAAGAAGAAGAACCAACTGGGTGCTCAGTTTGTAATACAGCTGAAGAAGAGACATATTTCTATATGTAGGTTGAAGAAATCAGTCTTATGGCCTTACACTCATGTCTTATCTCTTCTACAATGCTGATTCCCTTCATATTTTTCCAGCTCCAGACCACACACTGAAAACCTGTATTATGAATTATGTACTATGAAGTCACAAGTGTGCCATAAAGATACATTGTACATTGTACTTAGAATCTCTAAAATGTAGTACACTAGAATTTAGTTGAGAATTTTGTTCTCCCCAAGGTGTAACAGGCCATGCTCAGTGTGGTATTAACTCAAATGCATTCATTCAGATGTATTGGTGGCACTTTTGTACATGGATTGCTTCTAGATTAGCAAGAACCAAACCGAAAGCTGACTAACTGTGAACCCTTAGGTTTGTAGATTAATTGCATTCTAGATTTGTGAGCTGAGTGACAAAGCCCTTGAACAAAGATGATGGCATTTAAGAATCTCTTTACGTATCTTAGCTGTAAAAAACAAAAATGTGTTGGTTGGTCTTAAAAATCTGATAAATTTATTTTATAAGTGTTATGACTCTAATAAAGTATTCATTTGATAACCTTTTGGCTCATTCTTTTTTTTAATGCCATTCATTTTGACATTCAGTTAACTATTTAGTAGGAACCAGATTGAAGTTCCAGGCTTCAATCTGAATGAGCTCTGTTTCTGATAGTTCTGAGTAAAAGGGATCTCTCAGAAAATATCAGTAAATCATTTTCTGGTGTGAGCATGAGAAGGTAAAATCTGGAGAAACGCCATGAGAGGTAAATTAAGGTGAGATGTGTACTCCATTGTATTTTAAAAGCATCTGGCCCATGTGCTGTGTATGCCAGGTGGTATTTAAAGCATTTTAAAAATGATTGTCTCACCTACAACTCATTAGAACTATTAGAGGCGTTGATACCATTACCTTATTTTAAAGATTAGGAGAGTAAAACACTTTGGAGGACAGCCAGAGTTCTCCACTTACCATGAGAAAGCTAGGCTTCAGAGCCTTGCATTTGTCTCTTGATTTCTGTCTAAGCCTTCATTCTCCCAGATTTTTATTTCCTTTGCCCCCCAAAAAGTATTTAGCAGAATGTTTAACCACATGATCATATCTTGTCTTAGACTATTATTTTCATAAAGCACTTTATTTTTTTAAGATTTATTTATTTATTTTATGTATATGAGTGCAATGTAGCTGTCTTCAGATGCACCAGAAGAGGGCATCAGATCTCATTACGGATAGTTGTGAGTCACTATGTGATTGCTGGGATTTGAACTCAGGACCTTTGGAAGAGCAGTCAGACCTCTTAACCTCTGAGCCATCTCTCTAGACCGTCTTAGACTATTTCTTGTCCTAAATCAGACCCCTGTTTTTCATTAAACTAACATAGGCCAACCTGGGGCTGGGGCAGGGTGGGTGAGAGTTCATAGAGTCTTGTCTCCAATATATATATATATATATATATATATATAACTCTGATTTTGATACCCAGAACCACAGAATGTGGTAGCATGTGCCTGTAATCCTACCACCCAATAAGGGGAGGCAGAAGTATCAGAAGCCTAAGGTCATCACTGGCTACACAGTGAGTTCAAGGCTAGCCTGGAATATGTAAAACCTTGTCTCAAAAAATAAAAAAGAATTCCAGGCCAAACCACCATGAAGTGGATACTATTGGGCAGCTACAGTCTGGACAGACACAGAAGTTCTTTGCTGCCTTGTTCTTTAGTCTGTTCATCTTGGTATGGAAGGGGCTAGATTAAAAGAGCCAGGAAGCACTTCAGTGAACTTCATTACCTCAGGCTGAGTCAGCTGTTTTCCAATAGTTGGCGTAAATGCATAGCAATTCCTAAAACTGATCTGGACAGACCTTTCTCATGTGGGATAACCAATATCAAAGTCATGGAAGTGAACTGACATTGGATACTTGTTTGATAGTTGCTGCAGATAAGAAAATGAGGTGAGATGTGTAATCCGGGGGCTGGTAGTCATAGGTCCTAACTGTTATCATGAATACTGTGCTTTGGTTTTCCAAAAGAGATGATTGTTACCCCATTTTTCTCTTTGTAAACATGAGCCCATGTACTTTCCTAATGCAATATATTTTATTTTTTGTTGTGTATTTTTACCTCAAAAGTTATCTGCGAAAATTGGAAAATTTCTCACATACCACAGGCATAATTTTTTGGTTATATGAGACACATTGAAGAAGAGGAAAATACTTCTTTTAACAAAAGTATGACAACGGCAAGTTACTTATTTGTACCTCCCAGATCATGCACTAATGATCCTGGAAGTCTTTGAGCAGGTGCTTGGGGAAGAGAAACCAGGGTGAAGTTAGGTTTGGAGGTAATGACTATGAGTAATGAATAATATAAGTAGGAAGGTGTTCACACACACACACACACACACACACACACACACACACACACACGGATAGCTCTTGAGAGGGCAAAAAAAATGAGCTCAGGTAGTAAGAGCCTCAGCCTGAGCTCTCCTGAGAAAGTCTTCTTAAGCTAATTTATGACCTCCAGCATCAAGATAGCCCACAGAAAAGTCACAGATTCTTAAACATGGCAAACCTTATTCCATCATCATGACCTGTCATTTGCAATGGATTGCTCAAAAAGTGTGCAACCGCAGTTCATTGGCTCAAATCCTAACAAAGATTCCATAGGCATCTGTAGGTAGAAGCTGTCAGACTGAGTGTAGCTTCTGTGTATGAGTCTTGGCTTTAAGTCTGAAGAGCACACATCCTAACTTCTGCTTTTTGTCCCTTCTACCCAATAAATCCACTCCATACTCTTGAAGTCATTCCTCTATGAGACTCTTCTCAGGAAGAATTAAAAAGACATTAGTGGATAAACAGAGTCACATGACTGGGGATGGTTGGGGAACCATGAGTACTTTTCACCATATACCTCCCTCTAAGTAATTCTTAGAATTTGCTGTCACTCACCAGAATCTGGTGTGTGCTTGAAACTTTTCTTCATGAGAGGTCTTAATCTCTAACAATTTTTTTTTCACATGGGTCCATGAGCATGCATATATGTACATAAATACACATACACACACACACACACACACACACACACACACACACACATGAGCAAGAAGTCTGTTCATATTCCCCTTTGCATCCACAGCATCAAAACAGCTGTCCTCTTTACCAATATGTACTGACTACCCACAGAGAGCAATGCCCTTATTGGCATTGATTCAGAAGAGTCTAGAATGTTTCACCATCAGCCAAAGCTGGTGAATGAATCATTGTTTTGTTCCCTGAGAAGAAAGAACCCAAAATGTCAAGGATAGAAAACACCAAGTCTTTGGTAATTAGCTGGTAGTATGAGTAAATAGAGTTATCTCTACTTCCCATTTCTTTTTCCCCCCAACTTTCTGTGTTCTTCATTTGGAAAGCAGTGTCTTATAGAAATCTTAGATTCTGTGAGTCTATGACAATCAGAAACATCACTTGAACCTGAGAGTCTGTATTGATGCCTCATGCCTTCAGCAAACCACTCCAATATTCAGGCAGCTACTTCTGAAAGGTACATTATATGATGTGATGATGACAAATTCATGGGGATTCATCCACCTTGGTTGGATGCTGAGTTGAGTCTGGTGTTGCTTCAAGTGATACATTTTAGAAGCCCATTGTCTTGCAAATGTATGTATTTTTACTTTAGGACATTTTTCTTCCACAAATGGTGAATAAGATAAAATTCAGGGAGGAACAAAAGAGGATTAAATCTTTGTGACCTTGCAAATGTCTTAGATTCTCATGTGTAACACTGAAAAGACAACAAAAGCAACAACAACAACAAAAAGAAATGGACAAAATAAACTTTAAGATAAAACAGACAAATAACAAAAATGTTATATATCAGTGGGTGGTATAGGATGTGAAAGTAACTTACAGAATGGAGGAAATCACCTTTCTTCAAGGTATAGTATACAGAACATATAAAGCATTTTTTATAACTCAAATAGACAACGCAATTTAAAATTTGTCAAAGCACTTGGAAGAAACAAGTCTAAAGCAGAACCAAGAATGGTCAGCCAGCAAGCACATAACTAGATATCAACACATATAGCCATTAGGAAATGCAAATAGAGCCTGAGCAGAAGTGAGCTATCACTTGTCAACAATGGAATGAATGGCTATATTTTTCAAAGGAAAATTATTGTATTGGAACCTTCTATATTGCAGATGAGCTTACAAAAATGTTTGTTACTGTAGAGTAAGTGTTTGGAAATTCTTCAAAATACTTGGAGGACAAACAGAATTATGTGTTCATGATCTACTTGGTCCCCATCATTCAAATTGCCCATGTCATGTCTCAGGGCTCCATCAAGGCCATGAATTTAGGGTTGTGTATTTGCTTTGGTAGCATATGCCATTTGAGACATCAATAAATTTTTTGGAACTTGGATGTGCTTCTTACTTGTATTGATTTTTTTACTCCAAAAGCCCATATCCCCATCATAAAGTGTCAGACACCTTTGGTTTTCACTGTTAACCCTCAGTTTCTTCTTGTCCTTCTTTAGGACAGCAGTTAAACTGACCATCAGCTTTCGTTTGTCAGTAGCCTTCCTTCTTTACCTTCTGGGGACTGGATCATTACACTTGTAGAAGTTGTCCCTCACATGTCTCTTTTCTCCGTTACAATGGTTATATTTACCCAATAAAGCAGTTGAGAGTTTAAATTTTTACCTAATCTTATTTTTAAGTGTACTCACCATTAACCAAAGAAACACCATTTCTTCTAAAGCATTGTATGAATCTATTGTGTTTCCAGTAACTAATTGTAGCACTTTTTCCTTGCTTTTTGTTGTTCTTGTGATTGTTGTTGTTGTCTTTTCCTTTACATTTGAATCTTTGTTCATTTCAAGTAAATAGGAAATTAACTTGTTAAAGTGGTTCAACTCAGATTGTTAGGGGTTTCAAATTAGTTGCTGGAGTACTGAGTACACTTGGTTTTTAAAATTGCAAAATTTGGACATTTATTTGGAACCCTGCTTCTCTGAAATTTTTCCAATGAGGGGGAAAAATCAGAAGATTTAAGAGATCTCTCATTCATCCACTCATTTAGTGTACATTTATTGAAGTCTTATGTGTATTATAGATGTAAAGAAAATGAGGTGACTGTTGTCATGGGGCTTCCACTTAAGGCAAGGAGGCACTAAATATATGCAGAACACAATTGTCCTTCTGTAGGTTGAGAGTCTGTATATCTGTACATTCAACTGATCACAGATAGAAACTATTAAAAAAAATCAAATACATCTGAACTAAACGTGCAAACTTTCCTTGCTATTATTCTTTGTGCGGTATAGCACAGTATCTCTTCACATAGCATTTGATACATAAGTAATGTGGAGAAGATTTACGTTGTATGGAGAGACGTGCATAGGTTATATGCAAATATGACCATTTAATGAGGCATTAAGCATATGAAGATTTATTTCCACAAATCTTCCTGGGGCAATTTCCCATGGAATCTGTGGGATGGCTATTGTGTATTTTGAGGTAAATGTTCATGAGTGCTGAAGAAAAGAAATCAAAACAAGTAGAGTATAGGAGAAGCAAGGGCAGGGAACTTACAATTTCCTCTAACCTCTGATGGGAAGGAAAGGCTAATACAGAATAAACAAGAGGAATCCTGTAGCTGAAGGAGAGTGATAACCTAGTCCTGTTCAGAAACCATCAAGCACTAGCAAAGGAAGCATCTTATATCTAGAGAGCCAGGACTGAAAGGACTGGGTGAGATAAGGTTAAAGAGCAGGGTCAGGAAGAAGCTCGTAGAAAGAAATTCTCATCAATTGCAAGGGCTCTTGCTGTGTTGGCAGGGAAGCTATTGAGGAATGCTGTGGCCTGGGTTCTAGCTTAATGTATACTGGGTAGGGGATATATTAGGAAGCTCAGGAGTAGAGTGATTGCCTAGTATTCATAAGGCCTGAGGTTCAATCCCCTCTATGTATGTGCATGTGTGTGTGTGTGTGTGTGTGTGTGTGAGAGAGAGAGAGAGAGAGAGAGAGAGAGAGAGAGAGACAGACAGACAGACAGACAGACAGACAGAGACAGAGACAGAGACAGAGAGAGACAGAGAGACAGAATAGGGCTATAGAACAACCTAAACATTTCTTCTGTATGGTAGAAGTTGGAAATCATGGTTCAGAGAAGCCAGACTTCCTCTAAGACCCACAGGATCCTATGTATCTTCATAGCTCAATCCCATAATCCCTTGACTGACATCCACAGTATACAATGAACTGACATCCTAATACAATAACTCTATGACTGACAGTGGTCCCTTTCCTGAAATGATAGGCCCGAAGTTTCTCTTACTTTTCAGTTTTTGGACATGTGATGTGTGACATAATCAAGTGCACAGTCTTCTGTCATCAGGACCACTGATTGGATTGACACAAGGAGAGAAAGCAAATGTAGAACGGCTTCTGGTGTGAGAGAAGCTGCTGGGTATTAATTATAGCCAGGCTACTTTGAATTCATGGATTTTTCCCCCTTCAGTTTGAATAATGAAGCTTTCTTTCTATAGCCATCATAAGGATTTTTATTACGCCTCCCTCAAAATTTCCCATTAGCCTATAAAATTCAAATCAGTTCTGACATTTTGAGCTGTCTTTTAGAGACTGGATCTGAAGGCGCTTAAATAAAGAATCGACTTCAGAGAGTAGAACAGAGTTTTCTGGCTACACAGAAGGTAGAGGGAAGATTGGGAGAAGTTAGGCAGTGTGTACAAAATAACAACAGCTGGACAGGATTAGGGTCCTGATGTTCTCATGAGCAGTGGAGACTGAAATTAACAATAACAAATTATATATTTCAAAACAGTAAAGATAGGCTGCTTTTTACATGGGCTAATTTCCTTAACATAATTATCAGGCTTTTTGTATAATATGTTGAAATATCCTACTATACCCAAGAAATGGGTACAGTTATATGAAAAAATCCTTAAAAATCAAACCTGTTTTACAAAACAAATCCTCATCCCTGTGTTGTCTGAACCTTGGAAAGAATTAGACAGATCATAGAATGTTTTAAATTACTATAATTCTACAGCCTGCTATACATGATGATTCCAAAAAGAGATTGTATGTTTCTTTCACCGAACAGAGCTGTGAACAAGTGAATGATCCCCCTCTTTTGGCTGCAGAATAAAAATAGCAAATAGGATTTATTGAGCATACATTATGTGCTGGTCACTAATTTAAGAATTCTGCATACATCAAATTTAATCTTCACAATTACAAGTATACTCTCTCACGGACATCATTTTTGGCCAATGTAGAAATGAGTCTCATAAAAGCTAGAAGACTCGTGGGAAATAATTGTGAGAGAGTTTCTTGATTAGTGATTGATGTAAAAGAGCCCAGTCCACCATGGGAGGTGCCAGCACTAGGCAAGCAGTCCTGAGTTACCCAAGAAAGCAGACTGAGTAAGCCAGAAGGAGCAAAGCCAGTAAGCTGCATCCCTCCATGGTTTCCACTCCAGTTCCTGCCTCCAGGTTCCTCCCTTGAGTTCCTCCCTTGGCTGCCTTGAATGATAGACTATGATGTGGAAGTGTAAGATCAAATAAACCCTTTTCTCCACAAGTTGCTTTTTGTCATACATGATATTTTATTGCAGCAATAGAAACCCTAACTAAGACAGCAATAAAACCAGAATATAGCCATGTCAGTGTCATGAAGTGTGCCAGAGCTAGCATGCAGTGGAGTCCATAGCCTTGAAAAGTAACAGTTCTGAACCAGCCACAAGCAGTTGAGCAAGCCGGCCTTCTAATCTTCATCACAAAGCATGAATCTGATAAAGGAATGACTGAGTATTTTACAATACAAAAGAGGACCTCTCCCTTGATCTCTGTCTACCTCTGTTCTCATACCCCAGCCTGATAAACTTTTCATCTTTCCTTAAAGTATTTTAATGGTCACTAAGCTACTAAGTGAACACTTGAATCCTTTCAAATGTGACACTGCATTCTAAGCTCCCATTGGGTTCTGTTTTACAGTTTATTGAACCTGCACAACCCTAACTAGAACTTACATGAGTTCTGGTCACTCACAGTAGCTACTTGGGGTCAACTGATCAAGCGTTCTGATGAAATGTCCCCAAACAAGACTTCAGGCCAACATGAGAATACTTTTTCATGGAACCCATTAGGCAGGGCTTATATTTGCATTGCAAAGCCACAAGTGAGATTTCCTCTTAGGCCTCACTGCTTTTCTTTTTTGATCACTTAATAACTTCTGTTTCTATTCGGATTGATCAAAGAACAAGCAAACAGCAAAACAGATGCTTACTGTCCCTTAAGCTATGTGTCCCTACAGCCAGAAGAGGGCACTCACGATACATTTTATTAATGCAGTAGGCAGCTGCTCAAGGGTGGGAAGCTTCAGCAATATTTTCCATTCTGAGTCTCTTTCCTCTGGGTAATATGAAAATCCAAACCTTAAGGCAGTGTGTAACATGCTACTCTGGGCGAGAGCCAAGAACCTCAGCCCCTCTTTAGGCACCGACCAGATCTCAATGCTGAAAAGCAATGGAGGGCTGAAATATGATTAGAATACCTGTTTTCAAGGGACATTAAGGGAGTGGTGCGGGTGGAGGTTGGTAAATTGAACATAGCAGTGTTGTGTATGTTCTTGGACACTCCACATGTCACCATGAAGAGCAGGCTTCCCAACACCTTCTGGTATCATTCACTGTGACCCCAGATACAATTTGAACAGTGTACATGGGGTGCCCTTAGCAAGCATGTCTTCCCCTACTATTCTTCCCTCCTTTCCTAAAACTCTTCACAGTGATCATATTACTAACAGTGCACTCTGAAAGTCCACGTACATTCCACAATGGGAGTACATGCAGAAGAACAAGTGCTGTGCTCCATGGTAAACCTTCTTTTGTCCTTGTCTTTGTGATTAGAATCAGTTATTCTCCGGGTAGTTTGGTCTGTCGGCTCCAGAAAAGGTACATTGAATTGAGTTTTAGCTAAAACACCTTCCACTCTGGCTCGGGGATATGATTTGGGACAAATCTTCTAATTTTTAGTTCCGTTTTTCTCTGCAGTCTAGATACTGAGTCTGTCCTGGTCGTAAGAATCCCAGCAGCTGTGTTTGACTCATTGTTTGAGCAAAGCAGCCCGGCTCCAGCCAGTGACTCCCTCCAGAGGTATCTATCTGGGCTGTGCTTTGTTCTGCTGAGGCTAACATTGCCCAGATCGGTCTGGTTTGTAAAAGTCAAACTTCCCTCTCATTCTAAACCTGAAATCTAAAATCGCTGAACACATCAAATTCCCTCTGTCATATAAATTCCCTTTCCTCTTGTGGAGCTCCGTCCTGTTTGTATGGCATGGATGTTGCCATGTCTTGTTTATTCTTTTGCTTTCTTTTGTGTTTGCTATGTGCACGTGTACACATGTGCATACATATGTATTCATGAGGCCAGGTGTCAATACCAGATCTTCTTCTATCACACACAACCTTGTTTTTTGAGACCGAGTCTCTCACTAAACCTGCAGCTCATTGCTTGGCTAGACTAGCTGTCTATCAAGCCCCTTGACTTTTATCTCCCCTCTTTCTCTGGAATTACTTGCATATCCCACAGACCTTGGCTTTTTATATGGGGTCTGTTCCTAGCCCTGTGCCCACATATTCCTCCCCCAACCTGCATGCTGGTGTAATGCTGATCATGTAGGATAGGACTCACTAACATTCCCTTGTTGAAGGAGGAGTGGATTCACAAAGCAGTTTACTAGGCACATGAGGCTCTGGCCTTCCCAAAGGATATGTAAGCAGTTCACAATCACCTTAAGCAGGAAACTCTTCCTGCTAGCATAACTACCATGTTAGTAACCCCCTCTACCATAATTGTTTAAGTAACCCCAGTAAAACTCACTTCATCAAAAAGCTACACTTGAGTAGAGGCATTTCTTTGGTCTGGTAATGACTTCCCTAATGTGATGGTTTTGCATATGCATAGCCCAGGGAGTGGCACTAGTAGGAGGTGTGACCTTGTTGGAGTAGGTGTGTCACTGTGGATGTGGGCTTTAAGATCCTCATCCTAACAGTCTGGAAGCAAGTATTCTGCTAGCAGTCTTCAGATGAAGATGTAGAACTTTCAGCTCTACCTGTACCATGACTGCCTAGATGTTGATGATGGACTGAACCTCTGAACCTGTAAGCCAGCCCAAACTGAATGTTGTCCTTTATAAGACTTGCTGTGGTCATGGTATCTGTTCACAGCAGTAAAATCCTAATTAAGACACCTATAGAGACTCCTCAAAAATAAGATAGCACTTCCGCATACCCCCACCCCCATTCAGAATGCTAACTCCAAAAGTAATAAGGGAAAAGGCAACTTTTAAAAAGTTAACTTCAGTAACAGTTGACACTGTATCTTAGGAAGAAATTTTTTGTTTGTTTGTTTGTTTGGGGGGTTTTTTGGTTTTTTGAGACAGTGTTTCTCTGTGTCACTCTGGCTGTCGTGGAAGTCATTCTGTAGACCAGGCTAGCCTCGAACTCAGAAATCCACCTTTCTCTGCCTCCCAAGTGCTGGGCATGAGCCACCACTGCCCAATGAGGAAGAAATATTATTTGGTTCTTAAATAATATTTGGGGCTAGCAAGAAGGCTCAGAGAGAACAGGTGCTTGTCATCAAACCTGACAAACTGAGTTCAATCTCCAGGATCCAACTCTTCCAAGTTGTTCTCTGAACTATACAAGAATTCTGTGGCATACACATGCATACATACTTGCACACAAAGCAAGTAAAATTTAATATTAACTTTTTTACTTTCAGTACCACAGATATAATAAAAGTATATCTTCAATAATATTTGCATATCCATTGCATATGTGTTTTATATATAGATATATATGTAAAACTTTTTACTTAAATATGAACTTTATTGCAATCATGTTATTTTCAATCATCATTAATGGAGGCATACATTACTAGCAATGTACTAGTGGACTAACTAAATCTCAAGTTTCTAGCTAGACTTTATAGTTTAATTGTTTTATATAACATAACATCATTTTTATAGCACCATTACAAGCAATTAAGTCTGAGTGCATTTACAAAGGACAGACAAGTGTGTGTGAGCTTTGTCCTCAGAAAATGTGCCAGAATGTGGTGTGATACTTTTGGCCACTCAGTCTGACTCATTGCAATGAGCATTTGCAAGTAAAGCTAGTTTGGGCAAAAGGGTGTACTGTGTGACACACCCTAGCTCCCATGGGGAAATGGATTGTTTGTTTGTTTGTTTTTAATTTTTGTTTTCTTTTCAGCAGGAGGGAATCCCCTCTACAAGGGCAGAGGGGCAACTTGAAGGGACAGAGAGAGGACTGGGATTGGCATGCATGATCTGAAATTCACAAAGAATCAAACTAAAGACAGTAGGGCCTGCCACCATCTGAAGTATAAGAACAGGAGGTACACACTGCAAAGAACTGAACTCTGGCTATTTTGTCTTCAAGCTTTGCAGTGATCAGCATTTGTGTGCCTGTTATTAAACTTGCTCTTCTCAACAAATCCTAGACATTGAATGATGACACTGGCATATTGTGTGGATGCTGACAATAGGAGGTGTTAATGGAAGTGTCAGAAACACATAATTTGTATTTTTAAGAGTGCAACACAATAATACCAAGGGCACACTGGATGCTGTGGCCATGTCAACAGGGCTTTTCAAGTATTGCTTCATTCAATCATTAAACAACCCTAAGAGATAGTGGCTGTCCATATTACATGAGGACTGATAAGAAAGAAAAAGCTCCAGTCAAGTCTAATGAATGATCCAAAGGCTTTCCCAGGAAGATAATGAAAAAATAGTGCCACAATGGAATTTGGAAACATTATGTAGCAGGCACTGACTGATAAGCTTTAGGTTTCCTTCTTTATTCTGTGACTTTATGAGACACGTGGTAACCCAAAGGATGATCATAGTAGGACTATTTCAGGTGCAATGTATAAGGTAGAGAGAGAGAGAGAGAGAGAGAGAGAGAGAGAGAGAGAGAGAGAGAGAGAGAGAGGAGAAACAGGTCAGCAGCAAGTTGTGCAACCACTCAGACTAGAGGGGGTGATGGTTAAAGATTGAGAGTAGGCAGGGGCAAAAAGGATTCTTAGGATGCTTGACTATGTGCTAGCCAAGGAAGGCTTAAGGTCGAAAGACTTGGACAATGATTCAAAGGAAATGGAGGCTGAATAGCAGGTACCAAAATCACAGGTAATAGAAACATCATTTGAATTATAAAAATTAAAACATCATTTCCTAGAATTAATGGTCCAATAAAAACACATTGAATGTTTTTTGAAGACTGAATATGTATGTGGTCTGTGTATGTGTGTATAGCACATGAATAGGTATATTTGTTCCATCTTTCAACCCATGTTTCATGAAGGAAATGATGGGTCTCAGGAAGGAAGATATGAACTTCCTGACCTTTACTCACACATCTTGAATCTAGTAAAAGAAATTGAATGTTATAAACCATGATATAATAGGATCATAAATACAGTTTTGTGGGTATGCGGAGGAGGTCCTGCATATTGATCTAGAACTTACTGGGGATGGTTTGTTTTTAATTAACTGGGCATAATCAGAAAAAAAAATCTTCCTGGAGGAACAGATGTCTAAGCTGAATATGAATCACAATGTACATTAATTAAGTCTTTGAGAGGATAAAGTAGCTTTAGAAAATGAGATTGACAGCTGTAAAGCAATGAGGAAAGTGAGGTTTGACTTTGAAGAACTATAAATAGCCACCAAGATCACACTACATAGTGGGAACCCAAAAGAGAATTTAGGAGCATGGTAGCTTGAAGCCTAGTGTCTTATCTCTGTGAGAACTGTGGCCTCAATCCTGAGGGGCAGCACCTCACACATGGAGGCAGAATGTTGGTCTAGTCACATCTTGTGAAAGACAGTAGCAGCACTGGCAAGAATGGATTGTAGAGAGGTCACTGAGCACAGGGAAGGGAGTTTGGAGGCTGCTAAGTGACATAGGTAGGTGAAGAAGCTACGAGTCATGAAAATTGTAAAGGAAATGATGGAGAAGAATAAAGGAAAGACAAATTAAGTATAACTAATAGGCCTGAATTCAGGAGTCTCTCTTGAGTAAATGGATGGCTAGTTATTCTTTAGTAGCTGTGTACAAACACACATCTATCTCTCCGTCATGTCTGTTTTATTGTCTGTGTCTGATTCTGTGTTTCTATATCTGTGCCTGGGGTTGGAGGATCAGAGGGTATAAGGGCAAAAGGAAGGGAAATATAATAACTTTGATTTAAAATCATTAGTCTGGCTGAAGGACTACTTTTATTTGTGTGAGTCAGATCAGAGCTACGAGCTGGAGATGTCAATAGGGAAGTGACAAAAACACCTAGAAAGAGGCCCTTGGTTTGACTTCAAGTGTTTTCAAAGGGCCCATATGTTGAAGATTTAGTTCTCACCCTGAGGCGCTATTGGGGGCTGACAAAATAAAGGGTGGAATGAAAGAATTTGTAGTCACTAGGGACATGGCCTTGAAGGGAGTTTTGGGACCTGAGTCCCCACTTGCCTCCCAGCCTATCAAGTACTGTCACCCAGGAGTGTATACCACAGCTGCAAAAAGGAACAAGTCAACAAAACCCAACTATTGGCCAAAAACCTCTCTAATTGTGAACCAAAAGTAATTCTTTTAAAGGAGATAATCTCAGGTATTTTGTTCAAGCAATAGAAAGCTGATAAACTCAGTAGCCCATCCATGAACTCAACCAATGAAAACATGCAGAATAGCACAGAGCAAGGAGAGGGAAAGCAGGCCAATAACAATAAAGGAAGACCATGCACAGAGAGTTGGTATCCCTTGAATAAAATCAGTAAAAAAAGAGCTAGGTGAACCGCTCAGCCCACCAAATTCTGGAGTGTCATTCACAGACTGATGTGAGCCAATTAGTGAAAAGCTGGGGAACGAGATGAGAACACAGGCAGTATGGCAGGAGGGATAGGACCGTTAACTTCCAGCACCATCAAGTCACACAGAGGGAAAAGGCAAGGTACTGAATTCTACATACCTTGAAATAATAGCAAAAAACAACTATATATTCAATGACATCACAGGTTCTATCCCTCTTCTCTTACTTTACCTGGTGTAATGTCAGTTAACTCGGGGTATACATGACCCATAGATTTTTACCCAATGTTGCAAAACCCTAAAAGCTCTTCAAATATTTATTTCAAAACTCCAATATAACCTGAACTAAAAGCTCTTTGAAACCTTCCTCTCTCAATGCAAGCAACTGCATATCTTGCTGGGGAACTAATGTATACATAAATACATACACACACACACACACACACACACACACACATGCACACACACATACACACATACATGCATACATACATATATGTGAATAAGATGCTCATATGTAACATGTTATCTTTTTAGCATACAAACAAAATTTCAGTTTCAAAAATGCATATTATTTTAAGAACTCTACATTAGAGTAAGAGCATGTCCAATTAGACGATTTCTTTTTCCCATTGATGCTTTAATTGTGTGTATGGAAATGTTTCTGTGTGGGTGTATGCTGCCTGTGTGGAGGTGTTCAGGGAGGCCAGAGATAGAGTTGCATACCCAGCAACTGGAAGCACAAGCAGATGAGAGCTGCCTCACATGGGTACTGGGAATCAAACTCAGATTCTCTGGAAGAGCAGAGTGCTCTTAAGCACAATGCCATCTCTCAGGCTCCAAATTACTATATTTCTAACACCTCAGAAAAGACACTGTATATGTTTTTCTTTCTGGATTAAGCACCACTGATGGAAGCCATATATAATATTTATTTTGAGTGTGAGAAGACTTCTGGCAGAATCCAAGTTACTGCACCAAACAACAGTCTATTTGTTCCTCTCTATGGCAACTCTCACCACTGCTCCAGTGTGTTCATTCCACAGAGCCCCAAGGAACCTGGAGGGTGCTCCTCAGCTCGTGAAGATGTCCTGTCCTGAAGTTGACCTCATTCCCCTGAGCATCCTGCTTGCTTCCTTCACTTTATAGCCCAGGGGCTGCTGGCTCCCTTTTCTGCCCTGCACCTGGGTCTGCTTCCGTTTTCTTTTCCATGAAATCCTAGGCCAGGAGAATCTTCCCTTTCTGCTTTGGCAAGCAGGGGATCATTACCATTTCAGAGCCAGGGGGAAAAACTTGGAGGGAACACTGAGTTCAAGCCCTTCCTTTTAGAAACGAGGATACTGAGGCGCAGGGAAGTGAAAGGACTTGGCAGTGTGGACTAGGTAATTTATGACAAAATGAGGACTTTGATCCAAATTGTGGTCCCACTTTCTCCATCAAGATTCAAATGTCAGATAAATGTGTGCAATATGGCCATTTATATAACTTTTTACTTATCTATGACTATTTAAGCTTGCTTGTTTTCATTAAATGTTGTTGGATAGCTTTCATTCAGTATTTACTGTCCCTTCTTGTAAAAACAGCGCCTTGAGTTACCTAACTAATGCCCCTTTTCCATCCCCATCCTGCTGCGTGCAGCAAGGCTCAGTCAATCCGCCAGTTCCCTGTGTAGAACATAGTTGAGGACAGGCCAGTCAGAGAACTATAAGCTTTCAGCATAGTTCTTGGTTTAGGACTGTCCTCTGGCCTAGTCTAAGACCTAGAGATTCTCAAATACAGAGATACTAGCAAAAGCATGTCCTTGGAGTGCCCCACTGGAACCTGGCAGGATCTATTAAGTTTCTTTAAGCATGTTGCCTTTGCACGAAGGCATTCACCAATGCTCTTAGCATCTCTAAATTTGATACTTCTATTTGAACTTGTGTGTCTCTTATACCTGCATTTCCTTTTATCTGTGAACTTCGGTGTAACATAGACAAATAAAGATCTTCTTTTTCACAAACCCAGTCTTTTAACCGCAAGATCTTTAACCAATGAAATGACCTCCTAAAAAGGTCTATTTAGATCATGTCAGTGCGATTGCAGTCATGGTTTGGCTGTCTTTTTTTACAGGACAGATACTTTAGAAATCTCTGAGGTTTGGCAGCCTAACATTGAGACAAAGTGAAGAAATAAAGTGGGCAAACTGAGTCACCATGATGTGCTCCAATTTACAAAAGAGACACCCATTGGTTGTGAGATCAGAGCTGTCTTCTTGTGCTGTGGATCTGCGGCATCTATTTGGTTAATTTAAGAACTACACAAGCATCGTGAATCATTACACTGCCAACTGACTAGGTTTTCTCATTTATTTGTATTTATGAAATCATAATTTCCTGCTTCTAAGATGAAAAAGTTAAAAGGGGCTTTTAAAGTTAAATGGGATTTTTTTTTCTTGTTTAAATAAATAAGTCCCAAGAGATTTCGTAAACTTCAGACCACTGTAAAAGAATAACATGGTAATGAGTTAAATGCAGATGAGTCAGAAGCTCCAGACTGGGTGCCTTCAACTCCACATGAGTTTATAAATCAAAGGGAGGGCTTTGATTTGTGAAAAGACTCTGGGGAAAAACTGAATATCTAACATGTCCATGCACACACATCCGGGCACTTAGCTGAATAATTACCTGACTTGCAGCTGGACAGTACCTTCTCAGGACCTCCAAAGTATAGGGGAAACTGTGCAGGAAGGTCTGAGTTATGTAAATTCTCTCAGGTGCCAAGGTTCAGATGAGACAAACCATAGGCTACCAAGCCATTTTAGCTTTAGGAGAAAAGAGTAAGGGATTTCTGAATCCTGTGAAAGGGGAAGGGGAAGAAGGATTTGAGGAGCCAGAGGGGTCAAACATACCACAAGAAAACTCATAGAATTAACTCACCTGGGCTCATAGGGGCTCACAGGAAAATCTCAGAGCCCATATGGGTTTGACCTAGGCATTGTGAGTATAGGTTTTGGTTGTGTAGTTTGGTCTTCTTGTGGAACATGTAACAGAAGGAGTGGGGCTGTCTCTCACTCTTTTTACCTCCATATAGAAGCATTTTTTTCCTACTGAATTGCTTTGTCTAGCCTTGACACGAGAGTAGGTGTCTAGTCTTACTGAACTTGATATGCCATATTTGGTTGGTATCCCTGAGAGGTCTGCCCTTTTCTGAAGGGAAACTGAAGGAGGAGTGGGTCTAGAGGAGAAGGAAGATGGGAGCAAGAGGCAGGAGAAGATGGAGGAGGTAAAATTGCACTTGGAAGGTAATATATGATAGAAGAATAAATAAATTAATTTATAGGTAGATAAAACAAAGAGTGACTGATGGACCATCATCTATTAAAAATAAACCTCACTTCTTTTGTTAAGTTTCCAAATTATCCAACTGCTTACTTCGACTTTTTTTTTCTGGATTTTTAAATTATTTACTGACTAAAATTTCTTTGACTGTGTCTCTAGCGGAAATTCCTAACAGGCAGAATTCCTGTAGACAGGCAGGATTCTCATTGGAGAGATAAGGACAACAACCTACCCTTCGACCCAAAAGCTTTCCACCCAAAACGTGTCCTGCCTATAAGATGTGCAAGCACAAAGATGGAGCAGAGACTGAGGGAATGGCCAACCAATGCCACAAATTGAGACCCATCCTATGGGCAAGAACCAATCCCTGACACTATTAATGATACTCTGTTGTGCTTACAGACAGGAGCCTACCATAACTGTCTTCTGAGAGGCTCCACCCAGCAGCCAATAGGAAGAGATGCAGAGATTCATACCCCAAAATTATATGGAGCTTGGGGAGTCTTACAGAAGCATTGGGAGAAATATTGAGGGACTCAAAGAGGACAATGACTCCACAGGAAGATCAACAGAGTCAATTAACGTGGACCCTACAGGGCTCCAAGAGACTGAAGGACCAACCAAAGAGCAAGCCCAGGCTGGACCTAGGCTGCCTGAACAGATGTAGCAAATGAGCAGCTTGGTCTTCATGTGGGTTTCCCAACAAGTAGCACAGGGGCTGTCCCTGAGCCTGCTGCCTGCCTGTAGATCCCTTGACACTAAATGGACAGCCTTGTCTAGCCTCAATAGGAGAAGATGTACCTAGTCCTGCAACGACTTGATGGGGAGATTTTCCCCTTCTCAAAAGAGGAGGGAAAGGTCTAATGGGGGCTTAACTTGCATGAAGGGTAACTGGGAGGAGAGGAAGGGCTGATGTTGGGTTGCAAAGTGAATAAATAAATAAATTTAATAAAAAAATTCTTTGGCAATTTTATACATGCACACAATGTATTCTGATCATTTTATTCTTCCTAGCCTGGCTTATCTCTCTCCCATCCCTGTTAACTCCTCAATACTATTCACTTTCCCAGGTACATGACTTGGCTTTGTTTTTACAACTCACTGATTTGACCAGGACTATCTCTGAGACTGGCTCAGAACTATGCATTGACATTTTGTGGGGTCATGAGTAGGTGCTCAACTGAAGAGAATGACTCCCCTTCTCCCTAGATCTGTCAGTAGAAATAGTTCTTTAATGAGAGCTCAGTGTCTCATGAGCTGCTTCTTCATCCTCACCTTATTCCTGATCTGTCCAGTCTTGGCCAGCTCTAGCACACACACATCTATCTGTAGCTGCTCTGAGCTCCTGATTACAGCATATCTGTCTTACCCAAAAGATGGCCCTTCATAACCCTTCTCCCTATCTTCAGACTCTTAAATTCTCTCCTCCACCCCTTTCACATATTCCTGGAGCTTTAGAGAGGATGGCAAAAATGTCTTTCTTGAGACTGAGCACTCATCCATCACATATTCCCAGCATCTTTTATATCCACAAGCCCCAGCAATCACCACTACTCACTGAGAAGAGAGGCCTCTCTGATTAAGCCTGGGAACATAAGCATAAGTGTTTATCTGTTACTTCTCTGATTCTACTTACTTATTCTTATTTACTTACATCATATCCCTTACCATAGCTTGAACTTGTCAAACTCTTCATACCTCAGGGCCTTTACACAAGCCTTCTCTGCTTTTAGAAAGCTCTTTTGATGATTGGAAATTTACCTATAATAGGATATTCTCAATGAGCTCTTCCTTGATACTCCAATATCATGTAGTCTATACCTTATTAGTCTATCTTATAGCACAGCACCCTGCTAAACTCCTTTACACCTCTTATGATGATCATACATATCTTATTTACTTACTTGTGTCTATTACTCCCCTTTATTCAAGGGCCAGAACTGGTTTTGTGTTTACTGAGGTATCTCCAACACCTTGACTAGTGCCTGTTGAATAAACAGCACTTGAAAGGATAGGAAGAATATATGGAAGGGTGGCAAAATGAATAATGCAACCGCATAAATATGCGTAGCTATGTTGCCTGAGTTCATTGCACTCTGCATGTATCCCTCATATTGCTTTTAACATCCCACATTATGATTGCCTATTTTAAAACTTTTTATTACTTTATTTATGTATTTATTGTGAGTGGGTGTGCATGCTGTAGTGCCCAAGTGGAGGACAATGGACAGCCTTGTAGAGTTGATTCTCTTCTTGCATGATGATGGTATATTTCTGTAATATATGACCACGAACACCTAACACACAGTGACGCATAGTTGTGCAACAGCAGTATCTCACTGTACCTCTAATATATAGCAACAATTTATAGAGATGTAAAAAGCACACGGGTAAGTAGAGATCAGTGAAAGGAGGAATAAATAAAATATATTTTCTAAGCATATGCATCACTGGTATAATTCCATTTTCACACCCTTTAAGGTAACCAGTTCCAAACCCACTTACATGTTTTAATCACTACATTTCAATATAAGATATCGGAACAAAATAATTTATATTTTGACCAGGGTTATTAGTTGTTTTTTATACAAAATTGATTTGGTTGTCCTGAATTTAAAAACAGAAGCAAACAAACAAACAAAAACTTTACTTCTATAGAGAGTTCTTTAATTCCTTCACATTTTGCTCTCATTGAGAGAAATGTTAAGTTTGTATTTAAAAGTAAGAAAGGATTTTCTTTAGAATTATTAAGTTGAAATAGCTACTGTCTGGCAAAAACAAAACAAAATCAGAATCCTTGATCCACAGAGCTCTAAAAAGGATGCCATATGGCCAACAGATCTGCAAAGAGCAAAAGTAGTCTATCCACATATGAAACCGGAGAAATGTTTATTCAAGTCATCAATCTGGATGGCTTCTATAGACCAGCTCCTTTAGTCCACACTGTTGAGATAAAGATTCCATAGCTAGGAGAAAACAAATGCCTTCCTTGAGGACTATATTTGTCAATTTTTTTAATCACCTTTAACATTTAAAAAATATTGACTGTATTCACAAGTATTAAATTTTTGACAGGTTACGAGGGATTTTTCAGCATAGCTTGATCCAACTGCTGCCTTTGAAGCAGAGTCTCAACTGTAATGTACTTTGCCAAATATATATTGGTTGTCTCCTTGAGAACAAGAACAAATGGGCTGCCAACATGGTTTGTAAGCCACTTGCAGGGTAGAGGAGCTGGCTTCAGGCAGAGTGACCAGCAAACCAGTGAGCTATTTACAGCCCTCATTCAGCTGTATCTAGGAGTCAAGCTAGAGCCAGGACTTCTCTCTGTGACTTCCCAGTCACCCAGTTTCATAATATCAACCTGTCAGTGAGGGTAGGAAGGGCGGGAGGGCAAAGTCTCAAAAAAATGGGAGTGGTTTGAATTCACAGAAAAGGTGTGAAAATGAAGGTCAGAAGACAGACTCCACAGAGGTTGTTGCAGCCTGTCTGTTATAAGTGTTGGATGAACTACCCAAGCTAGGGCTCAATATTTTATCCTTTCATAAAAATAAGCCCTACAGTATTTGTCCACAGTGCCAAGTCAAATTACCACAATTCATCATCATAAAATACTTTGCATTCCTTCATGAAAGCTGCCATAGAAAAGGTCAGGATACCAGCCTGGGCTGGTTTTGTTCTTGGGGAGTTCTTGGAGAATTTAGGCCTGTTGTTCTGAAGCCTCTTGTTTTCAACTAACGATAGCTGTAAGTGTGTACAGCTCCAGTGACTTCACTTACAGACACTTGGGTGCGTTGTGGCTAAGAATAGCAGCCTTCCTCTATTCTGATACCAGGGTGTTGGCTGAAGTAAACCAGAAGTGCCTCGCTGTTGAATATGTTAAATGGCAGTTGGAAGTGAACATTGTATTTTAAGATTGGAAACAACTTGAGTGAAATGTAGAGAAGGATAAGTATCATTAAGTGGAAAATCTAGAGCAGGTAAAGGGAAAGCTGACTTACATAGCATGAAGAATACTTACATAACAATAACAGAAAAACAGGCTTCCACTTGGAGAGTCTATGGTGGACTAAGGAGGGGTTGGAAGCAAATAGGGAAGTGGAAAGTTATATAATATTTTAATTTAAAATGAAAAATAGCAATTCATTTTTAAAAAGAAGTTAACCAAAATTTGTTGAGCAGAAAGTTCTCAGAGTAAATGCCAACAATTATTTGAAAAAAAAAAATGTTCAAAATCCTTATCAACTGAGAGTCCACCTAACCCAGTTTGAAATAGCTGCTATGAGAAAACAAACAAGAAACACTCAGTGATGATGCAGGGAAAGAGGAACCCTAAGACACAGCTAGAACAACCACTGTGGAAGTCAGTATGGAAGGTCTCCAAAAAAAACCCTAAAAGCAGAGAGTACCAGAGAGATGGCTGTACTCCTTGCTTTTGCAGAGGACCCCCAGTTCAACCTCTAGAACACACAAGGTGACTTACAACTGTCCATTCCAGGAGATTTAGTGCCCTCTTCTGGCTCTGTGGATACCAGGCTCACATACACATTCACACAGGCAAAGCACATACACATATAAATAAATAAATAAACAAGCAAACAAACTTATATTAAAAGGAAAATCTTCTTCTGAAAAAAAATCAAGACAAATTTAACCTAAAAATGGATCTGTTATATAATCTCTCTATACTACTCCCTAAATCTCTCTCCTTCTCCCTCACCTTGTGTGTATGTGGAGGGGGGGGAGGTTCCACAGACATACCTGCACTTCTGTATTTATTGTTGCATGTTCATAATAGTGTATTTGTAGAATCTGCGTAGATTCCCACTAACAGGTCTATAGAATAAAAGGAGTGTGTTTTTTTTAAATAGTGTAGTTGTCTCTTTTTAACCATTAAAAAATATAGAATTTAAACAAATGCCCAATTTTCTTGTTCTCAACTTGAACCATTTCCTTCAACACAATAGTGTTTTTTCAGTTGTTAAGAAGAATTAAGCAATATCATTGGCAGGAGAATGGATGGAACTGGAAATCATCATGACAAATGAAAGAAGACAAACTGAGAAAGGCAAATAGTACATGTTCTCTGTCATATGCGGTTTTCATGCATGTGCACACACACACACACATACACAGAGAGAGGAGACTCACAGAAAGAGAGAGAGAAAGAGAGAGAGGGAGAGAGAGAGAGAGAAGTAAGAGAAAACTATACTTGAGGAGGACAAACTCAGGGTAACAGAAGATAGCATTAGAGAGAGTGACAAATAGAAATATGGCATTATTTTCTTCCATGCCACATGACATGGTTTGAATCAGAAATGTCCTTGAAAGTCTCATGAATTAAACCTTGTCTCCCAGATGATAATATTACATTGAACCTTGTCTCAGTTAGAGTTACTATTACTGAGATCAAACACCATAACTTAATGCAGTTTGAGGAGAAAAGCGTTTATTTGGCTTACGCATCCACGTCACTGTTCACCATCAAAGGAAGTCAGGACAAGAACTCAAGCAGGGCAGAAACCCAGAGATAGACGCTGATGCTCACTGGGTTACTCCTTATGGCTTATTCGGCCTGCTTTCTTATAGAACCCAGGAATACCAGCCCTGGAATAGTACCACCCACAATAGACTGGACCTTCTCCCATCAATCACTGAGAAAATGACCTACAGACTGGTCTGCAGCCTGTATTATGAAGAACAACCTTCCTCTAGCTGTAGAAAGTGAGTATGTGAACTGTGTTCATGGGTGAATTGTCCCTAGCTCCATCTTGACATGCTTTCTCTGCTTCATTGTCTTCCAGGAACTGAGGAGCTGCTGTCTTCAGCAGCTTCCTCCCAACACTGGACATCCTGAGCCACCATGTCATCCCTGCCATGGGCTCATCTGTTACTGGCATGGGCACAGACCAGTGAAGTCTGTGGTCATGGTGACAGTGTAGATCCTAAGGTCTGGGAGTTCCAGTCTCAAGCATTAGTTTGTTGGGTTGTTTTTGTGCAAGGGCTGGTGCTACAATAGGCTACAGTATCAAACATGGTGGTGAGATATGTCTGGAGGAGGGCTTACCAGGGACTACCCTGAAGTTTGAGGGTATGGGTTAGTCCAATGCTGAATTTCACTGAGAGAGCCTCAACCTTAGGGTTCAATGGAAAGTATTATTTTATTCCCTGCTCCCAGGTGGAGGGTGTATTCTGTGCTCCCTGTGATAAGGGGAGTAGTAACATACATCATTCAACACTCTCCTTCCTTTGCTCTTCAATGCTGCTTTTCTTATTCCCACTATATCCCCATGTACTAGAACTTCCCTTTCAACAAAAGCCAAATGGGACAAGTCCACAGACAACATCACATAAAATGATGAAAACTTCAAAGTTATTTTTGCTAATATCAGAAAAAGACTCACCATTCTTGCCAGTTAAACAGTCATTATAGTGCTAGGTTGGTCCCAGTTGGAACTATTATGAACTATTAGGCAAGAAAAAGGAATGAGAAACAGGGGAAGTCTAAAGGGGAGAATGACATTATCTTGTTAGAATGCATGCTTTCACACATAGGAAGCCCTGAAGTCTCCATTCTCCTCTCTCTCTCTCTCTCTCTCTCTCTCTCTCTCTCTCTCTCTCTCTCTCTCTCTCCCCATATATGTATATATGTATCTCTGTCTCCACTAGTAAATAAGAGCAGCAAAATTGTAAGACACAAAATCAGTGTATTTCTATAAACTATCCTACATATTGCTAACAAACTATTCAAAAATAAATCAAGAAAATAATCCCATTTATAGTAGTTAAAAAAATAAAATCAATTTCTTAGAAATAAACTTAACCAAAGAGTTGGAGAAATCATGTATTGAAACATATAAAGCTGGTTTTAAAAGGGAATTAATGTACAAATAAGTAAAAAGATATTCCATGTTTGTAGGTTGAAAGTTTAATTTTGTTAGAATCCCCAAACTACCTAGAATAATGTACAGATTCAGTGTGAGCCCTCAACTTATCAATGCAATATTTTCCAGAACTTCCAACTCCTGAGGTGGTGATGACATTTACTTGTTTTCTTTAGCTGTTCACTCTGTACATTTATGTAGGTGTCTCCATCTGGAACTTTATTTTAAGTCTGGTTTGAATGCCAGGAGGAATTTGTAGAACACTGTGAATCTCTCTTAGAGAAAGTTAATATAGAATTCTGTCCAGGATGAAAGGAATGGTTACCAGGCATTTTTGCATGCAGAACTCAAACCCACTAAAGGTTCCTGAGGAACCAGTAAGACACTAGGAGCAGACACTCCATAAACAGAACATAGGCCAGGGTTGCACATAAGATGAACCCAGACCTTGTTTAAATATGTAGAAGGCTAGTACATTCTCCATTCTGCTATCATGTCCCACAAATTACCTCATTTCAGAGTTAGCCCATAGAAATAATGAAATCTTCCCCCATTAAAAGTTACTTTGCATTGTAGTGACCTCTAGAATCTTAGAATCACTGCAGCAGAGATAATAATGTTCAAAAGCCAACATCCTGGGTCAGGGTGTGGCTCAGGTTGTACACTAACCTAGCAAATGTGAGGCTTATGCTGTCTCCATCACTAAAGAAGAAAGTGTGAAACTCCCTGCCAGAAGTGTGTCTATCAGTATAGTGCAAACTCCACCAAAAAAAGTAGCATAGGACTAGCCCAGCCAATCACAGACTGACTAGGGAGAAACTTATACTTGAGGTGGTTGTGAGCAATGGTAAGATGAGGTAGTCTCTGTGTTTGCAATGCTTGCCTATGTTGTGTTTCATACTGAAAAGAAGGAGAAGAAAAAAAAAATCAAGTAATGCCATAATGAAGCCATCTGACTGTTTTCTCCATCTGTCCTCTCACTCCTTAAAGGGATTGATTGTTCAGGTTCTCTTGAACAAGGTCCAGCTTCCCAAAGCAGCAGCACATACATGAATGTCCTAGTGGCAGGTCCTGCATCTTAGCTTTTGACCTATACCCAGAGTACCTTCTTACCACACGCAACACTATGTCCCTATAGGTTGTCCTTTAGTCATGCTTGTATGCCTATAGTGATAAAGCATTCATTGCTTCTTTTCCCGGAATACGTCTTAGACTGTTAAAAATACAAAGGGGTGTGTGTGAATATATGTGTGCACACGCACATGCACGCACTTGTGTGTACACATGCAATTCAACCATCTTTTAAGTCTCTAGTAGTTAATCTCCATTGTCCAAATCCCCATTAATGCAAAAGCAATACGATTCAAACTCCTATTTGCAATGTTATTTCTTTCATTCTGGATGCCTGCTCAGATTGACTACATCATGGACATCTTTTCCCTACGTAATCATGTCACAGATGTGCCTGGATTAGCCCACATTTCATTTCCCAAAGCACCAAGTACGAAAAGGTCTTGCAAGACTTTTTACTCTTGAGGGAATAAAAAGGGATACTGGGATGCAACTAGAATGTACATCTGGACAGACCCTTATCCATATGCAACAATTTAATTGTTGCTCACTGAGCAACTCAGTTGAACCCACTGTTCATCTTGCTCATGATCTGGGCTGCTACTCTCTCCCCCACCCATTCTGTCGGCCCTACTTCTTATATAATCTCTCTCACTGCCATGGTTACCAGATAATAGTGTGTAGTCCTCTTTTACTAACAGAGATCATTTCATACTCTATCTTCTTCTATGTAGATTAGTTTGGGAATATATATTTGCATATTGATTTTGGGAAGTTTGTATGCGAAGGGATGATTTTCATCATTAATGCTAACCTTGGCACATACAATAGCCAAGTTAAAACCATAGGTAACTTTAAAGTAACAAAATATTTCTCCGTGTATCTTTATATTATCCTGAATACATCTCCTCAGTGTTTCTACATACTAGTTGAAATCCATTATTTTAGTAAGACTTATCAAGTTTTCTTCTATCTCCAGGCACTGTGCTAAATAGGTAGGGATGTAAATACCTAACATTTGACGCCAGATAATTTAAAGATGAATACAAAGACAGTTAAAACATGTTAAAATCATTTTGTTCTGGAAAGATAAACCCAGGGTTATAGGAGACATGGGGAAACACTGAAATCCCAGCCCTAGAAAGTGTAGAGGGGTGAATTGTGTCTAAAAACACACCCTGGTCCTATTCCCTGATGTCTTCACATAAAAATTCATTTAAATTTAGTTAATATACATAGTCCAAGGTAAGAAATACTATTCTAGAATTAGAAATCATTCTAAATACAATCTGTGACCACCCAAGTTCAGTCCCTGGGACCCACATAATAGAAGGACAAAACAAATTCCTTTAAATTGTCTTCTGACAATACCTGTTTCATGAAACCCTCCCTCCCCACACTATACACTCACAAAGTAAATTAAATAACTTTCAAAAACCAGATGATATGAAGATCCAGGGGTGTGATGTGATGACCCAGGGTAAAAGCTATGGGAAGATGAACAGAGAATTTAAAGTTTTGTTATCACAAGCCAAGAAACATCAGGATCCACCAGAAAGTTAAAAAATAAAATAAAATCAACAAAAACCTTTTAAGTGAAGCCTGGTTAAAAATAAACAAACCCATGCCCCAGGAGAAAAAAAAATACTACTAGTGACGTTAGCTAAATGGACACAACATCAATCTGCCTCCTAAGCATCTATGTCTATAGCCTTAGACAAAAGCTACTCTCAACCCTAATCAAAAAGCTATTTGCAGTGAACTGCTGTGAATGCAGAAACTCATGGCTGCCACAGATGCTGAGAGTAAATGACAGATGAAAACTCAACCTTAAAGGAGTGATTTATACTGCTCATCCAAGGCTCAGAGAAAATTGTGGAAGAGAGAATGAATGAATTTAACAGCCAAAAGAAGAGGAGGAACTATAAAACTCTGCCTTCTAGGACACAACCAAAGTAATTCTGACCTTCCATCTCTGTGTTTTCAGAAAAGTGCTTCAACAGCCAGACATAAACAAAGGTAAGGTTTATGGGACACTACTCCCTACTGCTGAACGACAGGCTACTGATAGATTCTGGTAGAGGAGTAATAGATGTCTTCAGTTTCGTTCCCACTGGTATAGTCTTTAGGCTCTGGCCCCAAAGTACACAGAGATCCCTGGTCAGACATGGAGAGACACAAATGAAACAGACATGAGTGTTTGAAAGAGACTAGTAGGGAAGAAGGATGGTGGAAAGGTGTCCAAAAGGAGCTATATGCCCTGTATGAGTTATGTCTGCATCATTGTGACAAACATACCAGCCAAAGAGTACACATGGAGGGACCCATGGCTCCAGCAGCATATGTAACAGACAATGGCCTTGTTAGGCATCAATAGGAGGAGAGGTCCTTGGTCCTGTGAAGAATAAATGCCCCAGGAGAATGCCAGACAGGGAAGTGGGAGTGGGTAGGTGGGTGGGGGAGCATCCTCATAGAAGCAGGGGGAGGGAGGATGGAATAGGGGGTTGGGGGGGGACTGGGAAAGTGAATAACATTTGAAATGTAAATAAAGAAAACATCCAATTACACAATAGAAAAGAGAGAGAGAGAGAAAAGTCTATGTTTGGCTCATGATGTCAGGTTTCAGTCTGTCATGACAGAAAGGTATAGTCATGGTGGCAGGCATATGTGCAAGAGGCTGTTCACACCACAGTGGACCATGAAGCAAATATCTCCACCAAAAGTAGAGCCAGGTTAGGCCCCCCTTACCCAGCCAATGGGTAGGCTTCTAAAAGTTCCACAGTGTCCCAACTTCCATGATACTTATTTCGATTAATGCAAAAGCAAAATTCTTCAAGCCTCCGTCTCACATGCTCAGAAAGTTATTGTTTTTCAATAATAGTAAAGTGTATTTGTGGGCGTGTTGGCTACTTTTATGTCAACTTGACACAGCTTGAGTCCTTTGATAAGGGGGAGCCTCATTAAGAAAGTCCCCTACCGCTGGGTGGTGGTGGCACACGCCTTTAATCCCAGGACTTGGGAGGCAGAGGCAGGTGGATTTCTGAGTTCGAGACCAGCCTGGTCTACAGTGTGAGTACCAGGACAGCCAGGGCTATACAGAAAAACCCTGTCTCGAAAAAGCAAAAAAAAAAAAAAAAAAAAAAAAAAAAAAAAAAACAAAAAACAAAAACAAAAACAAACAAACAAACAAAAACAAAAACAAAAAACAAGAAAGTCCCCTGCCACATTGGTTTGTGAGGCACTTTCTTGATTGATGATTGAGGAGGGAGAGGCCAGCTGACTGTGAATGGTAGCTCCACTGGGATGGTGGTCCTGGGTACTATAAGAAAGTTATAAGGAGCAAGTCAGTAAGAAGCAAATTCCCATTGCCTGTGCATAAGTTTCAGTTTCCAAATTCCTGATTTTAATTCTTGCTCTAAGTTCCTTTAAATACAGACTGAAATATGAATATATAAGTGAAATAAACCCTTTCTTCTAAAAGTTATTTGGATCATTGTAAAAAGTATTTTTGGTTTTTTTTTTTTTTGTTGTTGGTGTTGTTGTTGTTGTTGTTGTTGTTGTTGTTTTTTTGGTTTGGGGTTAGATTTTTGAGAGTCTCTCTATGTGGTCCTGGCTATCCTAGAACTCATTTTGTAGACCAGGCTGGCCTTGAACTCACAGAGATCCATCTGTCTTTGTCTCCTGAGTGCTAGAATTAAAGGTGCAGATCACCTTTAAAAAACCATTTTGTTTATTTATCTATAAACCTGTATATACATAAATGCAGGTTCCCAAAGAGGCTCTGGCTTGGAGCTAGAGTTAGAGGCAGTTGTTAGCCATATGACATAGTACTGGGAACTGAAGTTGGGTCTTCTGGAGGTGACATGCATACTTAATTATAGAGCTATCTCCCCAACTGGCCATAATGTTTTATCACATCAGTAGTAACCCCAACTAAGACAGCAGATCTAATGGTCTATGGGTCCCTCACTCTTGATGCCTGATTACATTCGCTACAATAACAGAAACCCAATATAATTGTCTAAAAATGGACATATGTTTGCCAAACTCACAGAAAGTCCAACGTTACTAACTCATGCTATTGGCTAGAATCCAAGACAGCCTCCTAGGCTTTTTCATGGACACATTGTCAAAGAGGATTACTAATAGACCTTTATTTCTAAATACAATATTTCATTTTTAAACAGAATAAAAAGTAAAAGAGGAAAAAGTACTTTTTTAAATAAAACTTTATTTGTGAGTTTTACACCATGCGACCCAATCTCACTCATCTCCTGTCTTTTCATATCCACCCTCTGCTGTTGCAACCTCCTCCACCCAAAAGAAAATAAAAACACAAAAATAAAGAAATAAAACAAAGCATAGTTGTGTAAGCCAAAGTGTGTCATAGTATGTCACACAGTACACCCTTTGATCCACACGTTTCTACCTGTAAATGTTGTTGCAATGAGTCATTACTCTGGTTGGAAGTCTCTGGCTTCTGCTACACCATCAGTAGTAGGTCCTCCCTGAGACTTCTCCAGGTTTTCCTGTTGTTGCTCTGTATCGTGGAGATCCTGCAACATTGCATTTGCAGGACTGGCCCTTTCACACACTCCAGCAGTTGACAGATGAGGCAGATTTTGGGGTGAGCCAACTCAAAATTGTGGATCTGAGCCGATTTGATAGCTGAGTTGTTCAGCCCACCAGCTCTCCTATACCCCTGCACCACCAGAGTGAGCTTTTCAGTAGTGTCCAAGCTATATCACCTGATGCTGCAGCCCTCAAGGGTCAAGGCCAGCTCTCCTGCTCACATACCTTTGGGCTAACTCACCCATACCCATGCCACTGAAGACAGCTCTACTGTGCTGCCCAGGTAAGGGATAGGGCCTGTTCTGAGTGCTGCAGCTAGTGAGGGGCAGGGACAGCTCTCCCATTCTCCTAACCCTGGAGCCAGCTCTTCCAACTGCTGCAGGTGGCAAGGGTTGAAGGGGTGAGGAAAATCCCTTCTTATTGAGATCCTTTGCTTTTAATTTTAAGGCTTTGTACTTATCTCATGGACTAATTCTTTGTCACATGCACACCTGCACATTCAAGGAGGGTCAGGAAGCTGAACATTTAGCTCTTCTCCTTGTTAAGTAAAATATATCAAGAAAAATGTACAGGTAATAAATGTTAAATAATAAACAGCAAGGATATATCAAGTTGGATAGAGCTGGGGCCAAAGTATAAGCTACTTTGGAGAGTTGATTGAGCTCCTAGGGCATCCACTCAAGTTGTTGACCTTTAAAGTCTGTGCTGTGTTCAGGAGAAGGAATGTCTTCCAGAAGCCATGCTCTCCTTTTCCTGATGGAAATTTTCCTCATTATATCAAATTGTTTTTACTCCATTTTATGGGGTGAACTAAGAAGAGTGGAAATCTCAAGTTAAAAAGTAATACCATCAGGAAAAAAAAAGCATGTTTCTTCTGTGAGCTCGACATTTCTCGGGTGCTAAAGTCAGATCACACTAAGGGTGACAAACCACACCACTTTCTTATTAGTAAATGCTTGGCTGCAATCAGCCAATAGTCTGGATGGGAAATCTGACTCTACTGGAGTGAATTCAAAGCTCAAGAAAATGTACATAGATAGAATCAGCCAATGCATAAAGACCACTTATATTTTTAATTTCTTACTTACAAACAAGTCTTGATTTCTGCAGAAGACATTTCAAAAGCTGATTCTGACTGTAGCCATAATTCAGGGAGCCAGCTTTCCAAATAATATCCAAAGTTATAAAATTACAAAACAAATAAATAGTGATTATTAGGAGGTTGAACCATGAGTACAATACCACTCATGAGAACAGGCAAAGAAACTCTACTCCCATATAAACCTGTTCCACTGGCACACAAGTGCGTATGCACACACACACACACACACACACACACACACACACACACCTCTGTACACTGTCAACAGTACAGAAGCCATTGAGAAGAAGGCAATGAAGAGGTACAGACTACTGTTAAAGACAATCTACACACAGTGATACAGAAAACGGCATCCAATAAGCACAGTGTACATAAGCCATGCCCAACATCTGCCCAACACAGCAGATAGTCAGCTGGCTATCTAAGAACCAGATGTAAACTTATTGAAGAGACTGAGATATTATTTGAATTCTTATTTCCCAGAAGGGTTAGAGTTTAACAGAACAAATTAGCCAATGGTTACTGGGAAAGAATTAATTTTTCTCAAATATGCAAATTATTGAGTTGAGATGTCTTGCTCAGAATTTCTATTTGTGCCTTAGAAGAAAGAGAGAATGGTTTATTCAGAAATTGATATAATGCCTCATAATGGTGGAAGCAGAAAAAAATGAGAATGAAAAAGAGTCAGAACAGAAAAAACAGAATCAAAATAGTGTCAGTGTGTTATTCTAAAGGTAATACAGACTGTTAAGGGTTAGTCAGGAGAATTCTGTAATCAGATTTAATTTTTTTAAAAATGTCCAGCTCCAGGTGAGACTCATTTGAGGATAAATCATTTCAAACTGTGAGAAGAGCTGAGACCAGGCTGTTTTAAGACCCCAAATGAAGATAATATCAAGAAGCAGAGAGAAAGGAGATACACATTTTACCATATAGAAACACAAGTCCTGATGGAGAATTCGATGTACAAAGTGAGTGAGACAAAGAAGAAACTTCCTGGGAACATTTGCAGGCTAAGCTTGTGTAATTGGTTAGGTGGTGAGCTTCTCACTGGTAGAAGAACTTACAAGGGAAGGGTATGGTGACCTTAGTGGTGATAGGAGCGGACAGGTACCTAGTGACTTAGATCTGGAGTTCTGCAGCAACTTCATGGTTAAAAATGTAGAGTTGAAAGTTGTGACACTAATGATCAAACTCAATTTGCAATAATATATTAACCCTCTTAGGAGGAATCTCTGAAGTAACTTTGTTAAAGCAATCTGGACTGAATAAGTGTACAAAGCACAGCTAAGAATATGTCTACTTAAACCACATGTTTCAGGGGACATCGTGGGGGAGGAGGTGGGGAGAATGAAAGAAGCAGAAAACAGAGGGGAGTGTTGGGAATGGATGTGACATAGTTGTTAGACTCATGAACAGCAGCTATGACTACCTGCTTAGGCCAGTCAAAATTTCAACAGGAATGGGAAAAGGGTCATGATAAAAGAACGTGAAGTTGGTAGGTGGACTTGGAGGAATTGAAATAAGCAACGGGGATGATATGAGAATAATACATTTTATACACGTGTGACATTCTCAAATTAAATGCAAAGGAATTGAAAAGAAACTGAGACCAAAGTAGGAAAAGAAAACTTTTTGAAAAAACAATAATTAATCATAATAAAACATAAGTAAAATGTAATATAATATATAATATAAACAATAAAGAATATTAATATAATATAATAAGCATAATATAATACATTTATTTCATTAAATTATGTTATAATTTATAATATATTATAATTATAATAGAATTATCACAAAATTCTATTATAATAAAATGTAATATTTATTGAATTATATTACATATTATATTTATATTTTTATATTATTTGTATATGTTTATATTGCAAAATATTATGTTTATATATAATTATATTAATATATGTATTATATTTGTATAATATTATATATTATATTGTAATGCAGTTTATATTATATTACATATAATTTATTTCATATTATATTTAAATGATATATAATTTATTTATGAAAATGGTGGGCTAGAGATCAGGTCCAAAAATTGAGCACACATGATACTTTTTCACAAGACCTAGGTTCAATTCTCAGCACCCTCAAAGTATCTCAGAACTGTCTGCAACTCAAGCTCCAGAGGATCAAATGCCATCATCTAGTCTCCAAGCTAATAGGCATGCATGTGATACACAGACACACATGCAAGCCAAATATATAATACATATAAAATACATAATAACAAAATATAAAGATATAATAATATATAAATATACCATATGTTATATCTTTCTACATATATTTATATATTATATATAATAAAATGAATGTACAAAAAATGTAATTATAGATGAGAAGACAACAAGTGATCCAAGTTTTCAGAAAGATGAGAAGATAGCCACCCTCAGAACTGCTACTTAATGCTCACTCATGAACATTGGCTCGCCAATTGGAATCCAGGAGAGAGAACATGTTTGTAGGATCTGGGATGTTTCTTAAGCATCAAGCCACTCCTCTGACTGTTTATATGCTGATATATAAAGTAAATTGTCCTGAAGATATTCAAGAACTGTGTAAGATGAAATATGCAAGAGGAATACACCAGAATTTGATTTGGCCTTGGAAATTGACAAAGCTTGTTTTGGGGGCTTCAGCCTTTGTCTTTGCAAGGATTAGTCAGTAACACAGTGAGAATCAAAAGCTTGCTTGTCAGCAATTAAATTTCCCATCCAGTCCCCATCATACTGTGAATTGTTGAGCAAGCTGTGCCATTTGTGGTTAAGATTGCTATCTAAGTATTCAGATTCAAATAGAGATATACAGTTCTCAAAGTGAGAACTGAAGCAGATATAAAAGTGCTGACAACCTCTACATGTGCATAATGCCTGAAGTTGTGTCCAGAAAGAAAACTGAACAACATGGGAATATTCCATCAGCAGTGTTTGCAGTGGTGGTGATCAACACAGCCCCGTATACTCCTCTTTCATCTAACTTGTGAGAATGTACTAGGTGTGATAAGGGTTAAACATACTGATCTCTGCTGAGAGTAAAGAGAAATTTGTCAGTTATTTTTCTGGTGCTGAGGACTGAACTCAGGGCCTTGCTACCAAATGCCAGGCACATGTGCAATGGCATGAAAATTTATTAGTCTCCTAGTATGTTTAATTAAGATGCTGAACATGCTATAATATCTAAAAATATATTTGAGAAAATTGTCTTGGGAAGAAGAAAGTAGCTCCAAGAAAGCTCTGTGTCTATTTAACTTTATATTCTATTGAAAGACACATTTTTGTGAAGATCAGCTTAAGAAAATTCCCTAATCCCAGGTATGGTGACACAACCCTGTAATTCGAGCATGCAGGAGTCTGAGGTAGAAGATTTTGGTTTCGACACTAGCTAAGGTATGCAGCCATAACTTAACTCAAAAAATTGTTTTGATTTGTTAAAAATCCGTTCACATGAATGCTGTAATACCCACCAAGCAAATTTTAAGACAAATGTTTGGAAAACAAAAAAGCAATACAGTGTGACTGTGAGTACGGGGGAGAGGAAGGATAACTCACGGAGTGGGCAGAAGAGAAACAAAACCCAAGGGAGGTGTTGGGTTTGGCCTCTCTGGGAACTGTTTAAAAGGAAGACTTGCTTGCATCTTGTCTGGTCTATCTGGGCACTGAATACCTTTGAAGCTGGACCTCTGTCTTAGAAGAGTTAGTCTGTTTTCAGTTCATAGCCAGCTGCGTTCCAGGTTCCAACAATGGCGCTGCCAACCCCATGATTAACCAAAATCTGTGGTCAGCACTTCAGCCCCGATTCTGCTACAAAGGAAAGTGTTACTTACTGTTGAGCTCTCATTTCATCTGCTCAGGATTTACAAAACCCCACTGCCCAGAAGATCCCAGGTTCTTTTTGTCTTTAATTTCCTTTATTGATTCATCTTAGTTGTTATTGGGGAAATATTTGCTCTGACACCTAGTCCCTTCACTTAGAGGAGTCTATTTTCTTTTCACTACTATGTGTACTTCATTTTGCACTCCCTTTCATCCATATTCAACAACTCTGACCTGAAATAAGGGATATTTTAAAATTAAATAGTTATAAATGACAGCCTCATCTCTGTCATTCCGTCCTGTTCCACTGATAACCATGAGTTCACATAGTTTCCTGAAAAAGCAGATGAGACTTGGAGTTCAGCAGTCTTAACAAATAAGCCATGTGCCAACAAACCTAGCTAATTGCCACAGCCTTTTCTGCAGGCCCTCTAGACACAACCGAGGATCAATTTGTCACCCAAAAGGAGTTACTTACAGGTAAAGCAATGCGTTAAAAGAACCACTAAATTATTTAGAATTGTTTCCATTAAATCCTTTTCTCCCTTTCTCTTTACCCAAAGCTTCCTTAAGATTGCCCTGTGCACCTTATACATTGACTTTTTGGACTCATGTTTCTTTTTGCTACAGGCTAAAATAGAAAATCTTGGATTTCTACAAAGCACATGCCCCTGGCATTGCCAAGTCTGAAAGCACCCTTTCTCCCCTGGCACCTGACAGATGACTCTGAATGCTATCCATTGCTTGTTCAGAGTAGACAGGCGGCCCAAGGAAGAGACTAGGGTCAGTGACCCAACAGGAAACAATCCTTTCATCTGAAAGAAAGATTTTAATTCTCAGCTTCCCAATATTCTTCTGAGCAACAATAAAATAATTGTTGGAAGATAAGTTAAAAACATACACCCTGAGAATAATTTTCTCAAACTTTAGGAGAACTGAGTATTTGGGTCATTCTGAATGCAACACTCGAGTTTCCTGTCTTAAAGTCAAGCAATGAAGTTATTCTCAAAAAGTTGGGCTGTTCAAGGGACTCAATTCATAATGTGTTCTATAATTACTGTGTGAACTATGATCTTCTCGTATGAGACTCCAGGTGAAAAATTATCACTTCACATTCTTTCTTTGAGGTTTAAGTCACTTATTTTTGCATTCTTAAAAGATAAGCCTGTTTCACAGGGGAGGGATCA
>JADRCD010225798.1:0-11835 GCA_019843815.1 Montemys delectorum
TGGAAGAATTCGCCAAAGGATGCAAGGCTCCATCTGCCCAAGGCCGAGCCGAGCGCCCAACTGTTTGCTGAGTGTGCCTCTTCCTCTGCAGCAGCCTGCTCACTGAGTACGCAACTTCTCTTGCTTTCCTCTAATGTCTGTGGTGTAACTTCTAAGTGGATGTAAAAGACAATTTCATCTTCCACACATCTCCATATGAGTTGCTGGGAAACCACATGCAAAGGCAGCTCTGCCCACCATCCCAAGCCCCGTCAATCTTTCGGCTCAAAGTCACCATCTCTGCATCACGGGCACGTAGAGACTGCTCAGTTCCTCCGCCCGACGCCGGTCTCTGCCAAGCAACTGTATTTTATTCACACCATTTTAGAGGAAATGAAGCTCTCCTGCTTCGAGTTACTAAGGGAAATATTAGGAGACCTTTCAAAAGAACAACACCCATGCTGTTGCTAACAGCCAGTGCTTTGACAGCTTGAAGCATTTTTCACTCCACGTTTAAAATTAATCTGAATGAAAAAGGTTGAATTCAGCGTGACACATCTTCGGTGCCTGTAAAGCTTTCATACGGAGGAAAAGGGGCTTAAAAAATCTCCTTCTGATTTTGTTCTTGAACCTTCTACATCGTGAAAATAATGGAAGTTAGAGGCTTGCTGCCTCCCCGCAGCTTAGTGGGGCTGTCTACTGCTGGCACTTACTGTGTGTCAGAATGTTGTGCTGGGAAACTCACCTCCATTTATCTTTAGCACCTGCATAGACCTTTCAGAGGATCCCTCGCTCACACACAGGGAAACACCTCAGAAAATTCAGCAGCGCAGGCCGGAATCACACCACAGCACCACCTCGCATCAGAGGCTCATTATGTTTTCCCTACTGCAACATGCCTGCCCCTTGGGCACAGTAGATGTGACACCATGTGAGGAAGTTTATAGTCACACTTTAAATTGACATCCCAGAGATGAAACCACAATATATTTTTTCAAGACACCCAATACAAAGCTCGTCTTAGGATACAGCTTTATGCCCAAACCTGCTCTCTCACAGTTTGTGAGCTCAGACACAACGCCCAACAGTAGTGGTTCTCAACCTTCCTGAGGCTGCGGCCCTTTGATACAGTTCCTCATGTTGTGGTGACCCCCCCCCCATCATAAACTTATTTTGTTGCTATTTAATAACTGCAGTTTTCCCACTGTTATGGATCGTGATATAAATATCTGATATGTAGGCTATCTGATATGCAGCCCCTGGGGGGGTGTTGGAACCCACAGGTTGAGAACAGCTGCCTTACAGGGCTAGGTTTTCTGTGGCAAATGAGATGAGTTGATAAATCCTAAAACATTCCAATGGGAAAGCAAATGCCTGTGCCTCAGTGAAAGTCTTTTTACATTCAACTTCTTGGTTCTCATTCTCTTGGTTTTACATTCAAGTCTTGCACTCCTCCTCATTTGTAAGGGGAATGATTACAGAACCTGATCATGGGAGCGGATGGTTCTTCATGGATGAGTCTGACCCTTCTGTGTGTCAGGAGAGCAGAGGCCCTGATCACTCCTATCCTACATGGTAAATAGCCTTGGAGGTTAGTGATGATTTCTCCCTCTGGAAGAAGTAGCAGAGAGCTTACTATCCATTTTACAAGATTCAGCTTTCCTGAATTTGAGCGAGTCTCTCTCCTGTAATGTAACCTACTATTCTTATACATCACTCCATGGACTCACTGTGGCAATCGAGGCTTGGAGAAGTTCTTCAAGAAACTGCCTGTGCTCTGGTTACTTCTATGTCCCTGAGAAATAATGTCCTTTGTCTTAGACCCAAATGTCTTCACCTAGCATCCATTAAAAATAGAGAATTAATTGATAAACTTGCAAGTAGAACAATATTAGCTCTGCCACAATCCTTGATGTTTCATAAGGCTGTAGCAATTAAATGTCAAAAAACATAGTGACTAGCTCATTGAGACTACTAGATACATATAATACTATTAGTGCCCCAAATAGCACCAATAATTAGGTCAACGCTAACACAGTATTTTGGTATTTGGCATGAGTTAACTTTAGACTGTGTCTTTGTTTTCAAGTGATAATTAACAGTGGTAATCCTTTGAAGGGGTCCCCATGTCACTTCAGTTGGCAGCAGTGGAGAGTTGAATAAATTCTGTAAAGATTGGGTCCATGAACCATGCATGGTAGCACATGCTTACAGGAGCAGCACTCAGAAGGCAGAGGCAAAAGGATCTCCACACATTCAAGGCCAGTCAAGCCTTTGAAGCGAGAGTGAACTGAGGGCTACACATTGACAGCTTATCCCACTAAACAAAAGCAAGCCTCGAAGCCCAGTAGACTGGGGCTTCTGAATAGTTTGCCTCTGTTGCTCTGGCAAGGGATGTATAAATGCTCCCAAGGCATAGCACGTCTTATGGTGTAGCTTCAATACAGATTTTATCTTATGATTCAGTGTTGAGGAAATTTTTAACCCAACCAAATAACTGGCATTCCGCTATCTGCCAAAATTTAATGCCTCGAAACCACCAAAGCCTGTAGTTCTTTATGTACTTGATCAGAGGAACACTGAAAATGTGATTTTAAGCCATCTGTGAGCCATAGAACTTACTGATACAGAAATAAGTTAAGAAATACAAATGATAATGTAGCTCTGATAAGTGTGGGATCCGTCTGGAATCCCGTCTGCTTCTCTTCACATCTTACCCATTTATTTTAGCTCTGCACTCAACCTATTGAAAATGAGAGGCTTTCATGCTATGAATGTCAAATTGTGCCCTTTTGAGGGTGTTTTGGTTTTACATACCCTGCCTTTAGCAATTCTAAAATCTTCTACTTTTGGCTTTTGGTACTACAGATAGATTTTTCTTATCAATGCATTGGGTTTCCTTTACTGAAAAATGTGATGCTAGAGGTGGGGTTGTATCTCAGTTGGTAGAATGCTTACCTAGCATGTCTGAAGCACTGATTCAATGTCCAGCACCACATAAACCCAGGTGTAGTGACACATGTTTGTAATCATAATGCTGGGATAGAGAAGAGGGACGATCAGAAGGCCAAGGCTGTATTTGGCTTCATAACAAGTTTGAGGCTAACCTGGGCTACATGAATCCCAGTCTCCAAAAAAAAAAAAAAAAAAAAAAAAAAAAAGCCAAAATTGAGCTGGGTAGATGAAATTTCAGGAGAAATAGAACATTTACATATCAAAGAATACTTATTAACTATAAGGGGAAAGAAATCCAAGAGGAGAAACTTGGCAAAGACCAAGACTTAACTGCATCGTCTGCCCTTATCTGAGACACTTCTTGGGGACAGATCACTTCTGGGTATTGTTCCTAGTAACACATAAGCCCAGACTGAGCTTGAGAAAATGCTAAGCAAACTAAAATGGAGGCATATTCCACAAACCTGGCCAGCACCCGTCGAAAGCCTTGGAATATGAAAATAACAAAAGAAACTTCTAGAGAGTGGCTCTCCATGGAGGTACAACCTGCCGGTGAAGCATGAAATCCTCCCTCGATGCTGGCACGGTGTTTTTGAAGAGGCTATCCGTAGGTACAAACTTGCCTGCTCTAGCTGAAGACTGTAGGTTCATAGCTCCGTACAAATGGCAGGCAGGCTCTTAGGTTCCGGGAGATACTGTGGCTAGGAGAAGCTGAGTGAAGACTGACTGGAATGCTTTGCACTATTTTAAAAACTCTTTTATAAGCTTCACATTACCTTAAAATAGAACTATGTTTTAAAAAAGAAATATGTTGTTTAATAATCACTATGACAAAACTAGGTTCTTTTCTGTGTTAGAAAACAAGAAGGGAAAGGAAAGAATGTAATGGGCCATTCTTAAGAAGCGAGGGTTGCCACTTAACGTCAGAATAACACGGACTCCTTACAGCACTCGGTTGGCATGTTACTTAACATTCCTTTAATGTGTAGAGATGTAGTGAGAGACACTTTTCTTCTTTACGAAGGTTTTTCTCTTCAAAACTTTACACAAGGTTTGAGAGACTCTCTGGTTCTGTTTTAAATCAAGGTCACCCAAGGTATTTTTCAAGCACACTCTCTTCACAGAGCAGAAATGGACAGATACATGACTTTGAAGACCTAAAGATAACAAGATGGACCTGGTGGAGCACACGTGGAAGCCCAGTACTTGGGGGCTGCATGGAGATGGGAGCGCCAGGTTCAGTGAGAGACCGCCCTAGAAACCAAGGTGGAGAGGGATACACCAGAGTTCAGACTCTGGTTTCTGCATTCACACAGGCATATGGACATGCACGCATACGTGCACACATGCACTCCCGCACATATGCACATATACACATGCACACATATGCACATACACATGCATGCACACACTCACACACACATACATATACAACATAACATTTTATCATTAGAATTTAATTCCACAGCTGTTTCAAATGCAACCAAAATCTTTAAAAAGGTAATATATTGAGTTACATTATTAAATCCCTCTTAGTGTAGTAGCTGGCTTGAAGTCAGTTTTGAATTAGAAAAAACTCAGAAAAAAAAAGTGTGTCCTACTTAGCTTTGAGTATCAGTTTGTCACAGCCAAAAGTCACTTCAGAAGTGGGGTGTCAGTTGTGGGATTACCCAGATCACATTGGCTTGTGGGCACTTCAGTGGGGGACTGCCTTGATTGGTAATTGAATTAGGTGGGCCCGTCTCAGGCTGCATAAGCAAACCAGTTGAGCACAAGCCTGTGCGCCTGCTCGTAAGCATTAGCCATCCATTGTCTGCCTCAGATCCCTGCTGGAGTTCTTGCTCTGACTTCCCCTCAGGATGGACTGGAAACTGGAAACTGAAGTAAACCCTCCCTTCCAACAAATTGATTTTTTGCCAGAGATTTTGTTTTTGTTTTTGTTTTTTTCAAGACAATGTTTCTCTGTGTAACACTGGCTATCCTGGAACTCATTTTGTAGACCTGGCTGCCCTCCCAGAGATCCGCCTGCCTTTGCCTCCTGAGTGCCCAGCCAGAGGTAGGTTTGTTTGTTTGTTTGTTTGTTTGTTTGTTTGTTTGTTTTTGTCACAGCTCCAGAATGAAGCTAGAAGAGGTACCAATTAGCAAATAGAAAATGAGGAAATTCCATTAGGAGAGATTTCATAATGACCTGATCCCAGGTCAGGTTCTTGGCTCTGTGGCTTATTAGCTGGGTGCAGTGCCTGTCTTTTAGCTGTTTCTTGCACTGTTGAAGTAGATGGCACTGGTTCACTTCCTGCAGTATTATCAGGTTTAAAGGAACTGAGCAATGTGCTGACACTAGGGTATCTACACGGGACTATGTGCTGAAGGATCCCTGTTGCCCTGTTTGTTTAACAGATGACAGACTTTGTCTCTTCCACAATGTGCATGATAAAACTTGTTGGGGATTTGATTTGTGCTTACATGAGAATTTGCACATCCGCTGTGGGTCCCAGCCAACCATTGTTTTTTAGACTGGTCAATAAAGAACCAGCGGCCAATGGCTGGGTAGGGGGGACGGAGGCGGGACTTGGAGGATTCCCGGAAAGGGAAAGCAGGACAGGGAGAAAGAGAAAATCACCAGGGATGAAGGAAGGAAGAGGGTACAAGCATGAGAGGTGTGGAAGACAGAGACCCAACCATGTAAGAATCAGGGAAAAGCTGCCCCAGGGGTCATTCCCCTGATTGGGTCTGGGATAGCAAAGACAAAGTATAGATTTTAGAAAGTAATAACTCAAGAATATCAGAGGGGAGTGCGTTAGCTGCGTGGAGGTTCAGGAGTGTTCCAGCCATTGAGCTAGTTAACAGCATATTAAAAATAACATGGTATGTTTGTGTCTTTCATTCGGGGACTCCAGAGTGTTAGGGAGGGTGGAAATGCACTACCCCAGCCAGGAAGTAAAGAGTAGACTAATAGTTTACCTCTACAAAAACCAAATTTTAGTAGCCCAGAAATTTGTACAGTCCTCCACAGCTGGCTAAGCGCCGTACTGGAGACATCACTCAAGCTGACCTAATCCCTTCTGTGTATTGCAGACTGGCTGTGATGCGCACCTGCTATGGCGTGGTGCAGAAGGCTGGAGATGCACACTGTCTCCATTTTAATCAAGGCAGAGATACTCCTTTATTTCTTCCAATAGACTCTAAGCTGGATTGGTCTATTGGTCTTGCAATAAAGGACAAAGGTGTCCTTGACAGAAGAGACTAGATGTGCTCCACACACCTCCAAGGGAGGGGCCCCTGGTGAGCCACTGATGGTGGCTTCAGTTGCAGATGCCAAGCAAGGGGAAGCTTTAGGCATTCCAAGGCTGAACAGAACAGTGTGTAGCATATGCCCAGGGTCAGCGTGTCTAAGGGAAGCAGATCTCCCGCAGCTGGGTCCTACCTTTAACTGCCTCTTCCTTGACCTGGGAACATGTAGCTTAGGTTTCTATTTATCCACCATGAGGCTATGAATTCTCTGCTGAGAATCCAAACAGCATTCCTAGGCTGCAGCTGGTTTCCTTTCAGTGACTGTGGCAAAGCAGTTCCATTCTCCCCTTCTTTCTCTCTCTTCTCTTCCTCTCCCCTCCCCTTTCCTCTCCCTCCCCCTCTCCTTTTCTCTCTCTCAGACAATAAAAATGACAAGGAAATCACGGCTTACTCCCACTATGCTTTCCATGGAGGCCCCCTCTACTCATCCATTCTGTGAGTATGAACGTACTGCGCATCAGTTTTGCCCTGTCATGCAAAACAAAATCAGAATGTCCTTCTATCAAAATCTGCATGGTGTATGGTTTTGAGATTTCTTTGAATGAGTAACACATCTGAATAGCCTGAAATCATAACCACCAATGTGAAGGTGCCACCAAAAGAAGTAGGTAAACATAGACATCCTCTACTTCTTCTGTTGGGTCACTGTCCTCATGGGTAAGGCCGCAATGACACTTCAGATCTCGCTTGTGCTTTACACTAGATAATCGTCACCTAGACGGGTGATGACCTTGTTGACGATGTTCTAATATAATACATGGCTCTTGGTAGTTCGATGAGCAGGAAAGACAAATTTTAAGAAAGTGGTCTCTGAGTTCCAGGAGGTTACACCCTACACTAAGGGTACAGTAGTCTACAGGCTAAAGTAGGGTCTCTGTTAAGGACTTAAATTGCTTCTAAACCATCAGCATTTGTCAGTCTTGAGTATAACTCGAAAGTATGAATTTGACAATTTTTAAATCCCACAATCACAGTTAATAATATGTATATTTCAAAATGACTAAGTAGATTTTGAACATTCTTACTACACCAAGAGAGGTGAAGATATGCTGATCAGCTTGATTTAATTATTCCACAATATGTACATACATAATTAACCTTAATTAATAGTCTATGTTTTTGGCATGCATGGCCAAACATCACATTGAATTCCATAAATATGTACAATTGTTATTTGTTCATTTAGAGGAGTCTAAAATGCAGGCTGTGGGTGAATATGTCAACTGGTGAGGTATTTTGGTAGCTAAGTGTCAAGAGCTTTTAAAAATATACATCCTCTTCCAGAAATTCTATTTCTAGGAATTACATCCACCGAAATAAATGTATGTGTGCAAGGTTACTCATCATGGTGGCATTTATAAAAGCACACTGTGGAAAATATTAGCTATACCCAGCAATAAATTACCAGGCATCGGTTGACTGCCATAAAGTTAATAAAATGGTATTGAGGATAAATATTTAATAAAAGGGAAATATTCATAACCTGTCAATCGAAAAATTAGGTAATAAAACATGTGCAGTGTATTTCCAATTTTATTTTAAAAGTATGTTTGTGTAAGCAAATTTCAAAATGAGAATATACACCCACATCTTTATTAGTTGTGCCTGCTGAGATGAACATTTATTCTTTATGCATGTCTGTATTTCCAAAGTTTTTTATAGTTAATGTGAATATTTTATAACTCAAGAATTAATCACAAATTTTTCTTGTTTGGGCTTTAAATTTTTAAATTTTTGATAATTTCATCTGTATACAATGAAGTTGGCTCATATTCACCCCTCTGCTCTTCCCAGCCTCTCTCCCAACATGTGGCTCTTGTGTCTTCATAAATGTTTTATTTTAAAGTTGTATTTCAGCCGAGCAGTGGTGGCGCATGCCTTTAATCCTGGCACTTGGGAGGCAGAGGCAAGTGGATTTCTGAGTTTGAGGCCAGCCTGGTCTACAGAATGAGTTCCAGGACAGCCAGGGATATACCTAGAAATCCTGTCTCAAAAAACAAAACAAATAAAATTGTATTTCTTCTTTTAGAATTTCAGAAATGTATACACTGTATGTTTTTAATATACCCATATCATACCTCTTTTCCACTCCCTTCTGGATTGCCCCCATGCTCCTTCCTAATTTCATGCTTTATATTTAATAATGATGATGATGATGATGATGATGATGATGATGATGATGATGATGGTGATGATGGTGATGATGGTGATGATGATGATGGCTGACCATTTGGTATTAGATAACCAGTTGATGGGCTCTTCCCTCAGGAAGACTATTTCATCTGCTCTCAGTACTCCTTAGCTGCCTCTAGTTGTGTCGGGCTGAGGCCTCATGATCTTTCCCCCGTCCACTTTGGCGTGTCAGTGGCTGCCCTCATTCAGCTCAGGTTTAGGCAGTCATGCTGGTGAGACTTGGTGGGCATAGCTTCTGGCGTTACGAGGGACTCAAAGCTGTGGATCCTTTTGGCTTTTAGTGATTCCTTTCCCTCTTCTGCAATGCTTCCATGGCTTCTGAATCTGGAAGGTGAGACTACACATGCCTTGCTTCTCTCCCTTCGCCTCCTCTTCCCCACTCCAGATTTGTGAGTCCGTTAGTGGAGCTGCACTGTAATTTTGATTAAAGGATATCCCGTAGTGACACATTTTTATAACTGTAACTCTGAGAGTGAGACATACAGTGATGTCTGCTCAGAGTTTTCTCCTGTACAGCACTTCAAAATTTTCCTCCTCCTCTTCCTCCTCTTCCTCCTCCTCTCCCTCCTCTTCCTCCTCCTCTCCCTCCTCTTCCTCCTCTCCCTCCTCTTCCTCCTCCTCTTCCTCCTTCTCCTCCTCCTCTTCCTCCTCCTCCTCCTCCTCCTCCCCCTCCTCCTCCTCCTCTTCCTCCTCTTCCTCCTCCTCCTCTTCCTCCTCCTCCTCCTCTTCCTCCTCCTCCTCCTTCTTCCTCTCTCTCCCTCAATCCCTCCCCCTTCCCTCTCCTCCCTCCTTCCTTTTTATAACCATGTTAAGTTGCTATTAAATTTCCACCTTTCCAATATTCTTCCTACATCTTGAGTCAAAACTCTCTCCACACTGACAGTGAGCTTTCCTTTTTCTCTATGAAAGTTTTCATGTATAAAAGCTTTTCTCTTTGCCTGAGTGGGATCCCACTCTTGTTCTGAGTGAGTGTGTGGTATTGATGCTGTGTTGCTCGTCGTTAGGTTTTCTTTTCCCCATATGGACCTTGTTTCCTTCAAGCTGATTTGAATCTATTTTTTGAGGGGGAGGGCAAAGGTCTTAGCTTTCAATTTCTATGCCTGCTTTAAGTGTCTAATAACTCTGGCTGTCCTTTGGGTTTTACATGGCATCGCTGTGCACGCACAGACACTGCCTTCTTCTACCTGACCTCTTTCTCTGCTCACATTTTATAGCACTTTGTTGCTCACTGGCCACTGAGGTCGAGAACAGGTGTATGAATTGTAAGTTCCAGGTAGGGGATATCTATTTGAGAAAGTTCTGGTGTTGGCCTCTCTAGAAATCCATTCTGGAGTTATTCCTCTTTTCTAGAGACCATCTTTCTTGAATAGTGAGAACCTGGCTAGCAGAGCAGAGAGAAGTGACTGGAAACGAGGGCTGAATTCACTCATTGATCGCTCTTCAGCACAGTTTCCATTTTGCCCCTTTCTCTTTGACAAGATACCCTGTTTTACACTGACATACTCAAGAAAATGAAGTCCCAATTTTCAGTAAATATTGTGTTCTATTTAGAAATTTTATATGTTTGCAATTTTAGTATATTTTAGAAGAAAAACTCAAACAGCAGAGGTAGGATGATCAGAAGTTCAAAGCTGGTCTCAGTTGCAAAATAAGTTTAAAGGCCAGTCTGGGATACATAAGGCTCTATCTGAGACAGAGAGAGAGAGAGAGAGAAAGAGAGACAGACAGAGAGAGAGACAGAGAGAGACAGAGAGACAGAGAGAGACAGAGACAGAGAGAGACAGAGACTGAGACAGACAAAGAGAGGAGAGAGGGAGGGAGGGAGGGAGGGAGAGAGAGAATGCCAAAGAATTTCCCAATGCAACAAATAGTTTAATAAAAATAAATTTAAAATATAGAGCATCAAACATGCATATGAAGTACAATGCCTTAAGATAGAAATTGAACGATTATGTGGCCTGCCCTCAGGTCGGAGATCCCATGCCCCTGTCATGTGGTGGAGTGAGTGAAAGGCACTTAATACCAGGGTTACTCAATGAAGCCACACTTGTTGGTCTGAAACATGCTGTCTTTCTGTCCATGTCATGTTGGACTGCTGGAAACACCTTTCCTGACAGGATATCAGAGACAGGAAGATTTTACAGGCAAAAACAAATATTTACTTTTGATACTAAAAATAAAATTCAATCCCTGGTATTTTGTACAGTAGAAACGTCCTAAAGCCTCCTGTTCAGCGGAAAATAACCTTTCCTACAGTGCTATTTGAAAAGCAAAGATACCAAATAGTTGAAGGAAAAGCTCCTCTTCAACCACACTGACAGGGCCTCTTTCATGTTTCAAAAGATCTTAGTCTTTATTTGGGTTTTATTTTTATTTTTTTATTATTGAGATGGAGTTTCTTTGTGTAGCCCTAACTATCCTGGAACTCACTCTGTAGACTGGGCTGGCCTTGAATTCACAGAGATCCACCTACCTCTGCCTCTCAAGTGCTGGGATTAAAGGCCTACACACTACCACCAGCTTTGTTTGAATATATATATATAATATATATATATTATTTATAAATTTATATTTATAAATATAAATAAATATATATATATAAATATTATATATATATATATATAAAACCTAATGACATCTGACATTTAAAAAGGACTAGTTAATAAAAATTAGGCAACCTTCTAGTGATTTGTGGGGGTATATAACTCATCAATCAGTCAGGTTTTCTAATATTTTCCCATTAAATTAACTCTGGAGCTTTGAAAAATATGAAATAATCAAATCACTATTATTTGAAATAGATACAGTGTGTCATGAAGCAGTTTGGTTTATAATGGGAGCTCATTACCATACTCATTACTGTGAATTATAGGAGTTTCCTGGCTGGTCCTCATTAGCCATCTGGCTTTAAACATTGATTTGTGGTTAAGTATGTTATTTTTAGAAAAGAGCACCTGAACATCTACTGAAAACATTTGTTTCATCTTGTTCTACATATTTTTAAAGGCCATGAATCTCAGTGTTGTAAAAAGCCATATAGATTCTGAAGCATCTTCATCTTTGACCTTTTTTTTTTTTTTTTTTGATTTATGTACCGTACTTATGCAAAGGAGAACAGCTTTGTCATCAAGTTTTGATCCTATAAGCTTGTATTCCTCAAGAAAATTGTTAGGGAGTACGAAAGGGAAGGGAGTTAAATAAAGGCCAAATCTATTGCTGTAGATTTGCACTCTGAATTAGTGGACAACCTCACCCCCTTTCATGGACCACAGATGTCAAGGTGTCTCTAATATAAGGAGAACAGAGTGAAACCACTTGCTCATCAGTGCAGTCAGCAGATGTTCCTGAACACTAAAGGAAGAGAGACAGTTGGGGGTGCTGGAGATCCTAAGGCTGTAACAGTGAGGAGCAGAGTTT